>KZ270031.1:0-110667 GCA_002249935.1 Onchocerca flexuosa
CCTTTTGTTACTCCCTCGTTCGGTTTTCGTTGTTAATGTGGTGGTTATATAGTTGCGAAATTTGCCCATTGCCAAGGTTCATCCATTTGAAGAATGTTGCTACTGTCCAGATGAAGAGTAGAAACCTTAGAAATATCGAAGAAGGTTTGATCTATTTGGGAGAGTTTCAACCTTGTTTTTCTACTGTGCGATTTTAGACATGTTGAATTACGCACCGTTTGCGAAGAAGTGCGATTTCCAGACATTTCGTTTTCCTTTCCCTATTTTTTTCTTTTGTTTGAGATTCTAATGAGACAAAAAGAAAATTTGGCGGACAAGGACAATGTCATTCCTTCAAGGCAAAAGAAAGTCGATTACAGTGAAGAAATGGGAACTTCGTGGGTAAAGTTTGTTAGTTTTATTCTTATTATAATTGTAATATTATGAATAAATGGAGCCCTGTAAATTAGGTTTGCAACTAATTAATCGTTTGGGTAGTGAATTGAATCACAATTGCATTTAACTTAAATCGGCTGGAAGGTCATGTACTGCAGTCTGGTTATGGAAGGCAGAGTTGTGAAATTTAACCTTGACTTTTATTTATCTAAATGTTTTTATTAGTTCGTTGTTTTAGCCGAGGAAGCAGCATCGTCCATGGCGAAATAAAGTTCGTAAAAAAGCTGCTAAGGAAGCGAAAAGAAAACTGAGGGAAAAGAAAGGTAGTTATATTATTCGTTGGAAGAGATCTTTTGGTACTACAATAAGTCGAGTAAATAAGAACTACGGGAATTACTTTTTTTTCTGTGCTCTGTGATTTCTTATTTCAGACACCATTTCAAGTGGTATACAAATAATGCAAAACAAGAAGAAAAGTAGGATCAGGAAGACTAATTATCCTAATGGCCCAAGTAAAAATGTGGCAGTGGATAGACAAGAAATGAATAGTAGAGAAAAAAAAATTGATTCTTCATTATTTCGATATATCAACGAGCAGTTATATACAATGAATGGTGCTGAAGCTATGGAACTGTTTCGGAAGGACTCAAAGGCTTTCAAACTGTACCATAAAGGATATCAAATGCAGGTTTGCTAGTGGGAATCACATAAAGTATGAATAAATGCCTATATGAGACTGTTCTAAATAAAGTGGAAGAAATTTTATTGTGTAAGTGATTTACCCACTTCTATCAAAAGAATGCTGAGTATTTGGATTTATGATCTAATGTACAAATTAGTTAAGGTAATCGATATTTTGAATCAAAGATTGGTGGATTTCTGCAATGATGTAATATATCGATGGCGTTTGCAAAGAATTAAAAAGAATTAAACTTTGAATATGCGTATTGAGAAAGTGAAAATAGTTGATTAACGATTTAAAATTAATAAAATGATTGTTTACAGGCAAAGAAATGGCCATGCAATCCACTTCATATCATTATTCAATGGATAAGATCACTGAAACGTGATGGTTTAGTGATTGCTGATTTGGGCTGTGGAAATGCAACTATTGCTGAAACATTATCACATACAGCTACTGTACATTCTTTCGATTTGGTTGCTGTAAATGATCGCGTCACGGCGTGTGACATGTCCATGGTATATCAGTACATTAGAATATTGGTTTTAGCGGCATGAGTAGCATAGTAGCTGAAGATGTTTAAGATTTTCTCTAAATCTATTATTCTTCTGCTGTTGGATACATGTAAATCCACTATTAATCTCTTATGCATAATGGAGTTAGTTTCACTCATTTTGTATAGAGCTATTAGACAGGAAGATGATAAGCACATATCCTCAACAAAACGAACTTTAAAACCGCATATTTTTAGTTTATTTTAAAAGTCATATCAGTGAGCTTGAGAAGGCTTATAATGACGAAAATATGATTTTAGTTCAGACTGCTTCGTGAAAGTGTGTATTCTGCCTATTGAACGAGTGAATCAGTAGCAGCGTCAATAAAGCTATTTTAAGTTATATGAACGTACTTTTAACTTACTTAATTGTTCATTTGATTTAACCGCTTTTTCTAGCTTAAGTTAGTTTTTGTTGATAAATAAGTTTTGTGCAGGTCCCGCTGCACAATGAATCAGTGGATATTGTTGTTTTTTGTCTTTCATTAATGGGAACCAATCTGAACGAATATTTGAGCGAAGCGAATCGGATATTAAAGAAAGGGTTTGTTATCATTTCATATATTATTAAATAATGGCATAGAAATATTGTGCTTATTGATAATCTATTTCAAGGAGCTTAACATATGCCTACTTGCAGAGGTTTTTTGAAAATAGCCGAAGTTGCGAGTCGATTCATAAATATAAAGCAGTTCGTGCATGCTGTAACAAAAATGGGATTTGTTCTTTCTGAAAAGGTTCGTTAAATTGTATTACCCTTGAATTGTTGTTGTGCGAAGAGTAAAACAACGATTTATAAATAAATAGAAGAGACTTTAATAATAATAGTATATATTCAGATGATTATTGTATTAAAGAATTTTAGATGATGAAAGATGGTGATTATTTTGTTATTTTGGAGTTTACCAAGGCTGGTAAAGTGGTACAGAAACAACCTATTGGATTAAAATTGAAGCCTTGTTTGTATAAAAAGCGGTAATTCTTAAATCTTTCAATGTTAATCATTCTGTTCAAAGTTCATTGCATTACAGGATATTCTATTTGTAAGTTGACTTTAGAAGAGTTTAATTGTTTATATTGACACACTGTCAATCTTTTTTATTCCCTGTTGTTCGTTATCTTTGAAAAACCGTTAAAGAAAAAAATGAATTTCTAGAAATCAATTTGTATCATACTACAATGGATTTTTCTAAAACTTATCCATTGTCATTGTGATCTATTATAAATGTATCTTCTTCAATTGATAGAAACTGGAGTTGTTGTTACATAAGTGGGAAAATGCTACAACTCAACTTTACTTGGATACTATTTCATAATTTCTAATAGTTGGTAATTCATTGAATATTTTTCGTTTCTTATCAACAAGAAAGGTTTGTTTTGGATATAAATCGAAATTGAACATTGTTTTCCCGATGGAGAATATTAAACGACTTTCATAGTTGCATCGCTTCTGCAATATTTCTTTGCAGTAGTAAGTAAACATTTCTGCAAAATGAATGGAAAAGTCTTAATACTTAAATTGTAAAATGGTCACCTGGTTACATACACTTGATACTTTGATATAAAAGATTGTAGCGTCAGTCATGAAATTATTCATTGTACATTCATGCCGTTTAGATGTATGGTTTAATCGGATTTTTTTGAAAAATGGATTAATGAATTTAACGAGAATTTCTTTCAATCACAAGTGACATATCTGATTTTTTCAAAAATAGTTTCGTTCCTTACTCCAATATACTTGCCAGTTATACCATAACACATTCTTCCCACACATCCCGTATATATTTATCTTGAAGAAAGTGATGTAGATTGTTAGCAGCTTCCCAAAAATGTTTTTTATCTATTTTAATTGTGAAATTACAATTTCCATTTTCTAAAATCTTTTATGAGAATTTGTGGTTAAAAAATTGCGAGCAGAATTAAACTTAAATCGGTTCAACGAATGCAAAACACAAACACGCATAGAAGAAATCAGGCAAAGGGATACTCAGATTTGTTTCACACATGATGAAATACTCTCCGCAAAATCTACTAAGTAATATTCATAAAAAATGGAGTTAACCCTGTGAAGTGAGCAACGGAAAGTTGTCCGAAGATCGTTAAAGTTCTACTATTATTTAATATCAGGCACGAGTAGATGTCGAATCCTCAAGTTTATCGCTCTTTTTTCAAATCATCAAGAATTTATATGTTCGACTTATAGAGATAAACTTCCATAGTTTCATCAATTTATTGTCAAAGTCAATTGCGTCTTTTCAAACTGAAACTAATAAGCAGTATCGAAACGTCTGGAAGTTTTTTTAACAATTATATAAAACTGTCCTTGCGGAATGCAACATATAAAAGATTTGGTTTTATTCTTTTGACTAATCATCCAACAGTCATTTAAAAGTGAAATTCGAAGAATGAAAGTGTCAAAACTAACAGTAACTTCACATTAAATTTTTGTCAATAGTGTTTCATTTAATCTTTTTGTTTACCAGGCTGTTATTTTTCATTTTTTCTTTACAGTTGAGTCACATTGTCTGTCAGAAAACTGTCGACTTACGTTTAATGGACTGATTAGTTTTCTAACATTTGCAAAGCTCCTAAAATATTTTCAAGCTATTTAAAAAAAAAAATTTCGATATTCAATGAATGAAATAAAATCACTTCTGCATAGCAATTTCCTGATAAATTGTTGGCGTTCTGTTTGTCATCGCAAGTTATTTCAACAGTCTATGGATACAAAGGTCACTCCATGTGCAGCAAATTATTTTTTGCATACTGAAGTATAAATGTAAAATAACTTTTTGCAGCAAAGGAAAGTTTGTAAAATAGGCAACCAACAATGCCTTTCATAATGTGAAATCTTACTTGAAATTTATTTTTCAAATAATGCTAAATACAAAATGGAAAGTTCGAAATAAAAATTGAAATATTTGTAAGTAGGAGAGACGAATTTGTTGTGAATAAGTAGGCATTATCGTAGGCATCCTGAAGAGAATTCACTTCATTGTTTATGTCATGAAACTGATCTTTTGCAAAGTTTAAAGAAAGAAATCAGGAACTAATAGATAGTATTAGTTTTTGGTTTTTTAAGAGAATTAGGCCTTAAACTTCATCCTTTATGTTCATTTATTGGAAATCATCAGCAAATACCGATACAACATACAACGAGAAAGAAGATGGAATCAACAGAGAGATCAGAAGTTCATGAAAATTGATACAAAGGTTGAAAATTAGTGATGCGGTAGGTCCGAATGATCCAAAGAAAGGCGCATTTAAGTGGGTAATGCAATCCATTTTCCCTTTATCGCCTCTTCGCTTCTCATTTTCCAATTTCCTTACTTCGAACTCCTCGAAGTGAGCACTGCTGATTGGCTAACTATGTAAATACACTTCAGTACCGTAACATCTATTCGCATTACTCGGAAGCCATTAGAACCCGTTTTCGTCTCTCTGTCACATGCTATTTCTTCATGTCACTCATGGACCAGAGGACTAGAAAATCATTTCAAGATAAAACTTAGCCGCGTGAGAATCTTTTGAAAACATGAGACGCGCCTCTCATCACTTGCATCAATTGGATTCGATGATTTCAATCATGGAACCCTCCATAAATGGCTAGATATCACCATCATCATCAACGTGAACAACAGCTGACAAACCTGATCCGAAATACGGCTCCACAACCTGAATGCTTGCCTGTCCCTCATCCGGAACTCTGCTCATCCCGGAAACCTGAGTTGAATGCGGTAAATCTAGACAATAATTCAATATCGGCGCTTAGTTCTCGAATGCCAATGTTCGAATTTCCATGGAATTTATCTATGGCCAACAGTGCAATATTATCATCATTATCAGCAGCTCCAGATTCATCATCATCTGTGTTCCCAATACGAAACTCTTCGCTGGAACAGTTAACATCAGTGAATGATATACGCTATTTGGGTCTAGCCGAACGACTGCCATCTACCACTGCTGTACCACAATTTACACTTTATGCGCACTTGAGTAAGTGTTCATCACTCGTTCACAAATTTATGAATTATCGATCGATCGATTGGTTTGCAAAATTTTGAACATAAAAATCCGGAAAAGAAACGGATTATGAAGGGCTGACTGTTATGTTAGAGTTTCAAGTGAGAAATTTAGAGCAATCAAATAAGTTCGATTTTCTGATTAGTGGAGTTGTTTTGCTGGTATTAATTGTTCTTTTATTAGTAATTTGTATCCGATAAGTGTATTTTAATTTAATAGACCTGAAATGAGTGAAAAATTAATCATTTTGTACCAAACAAGTCCAGATATGCACAGTGATTCACGACTCAATTTGACAGCTAACTACTCTGGCAGTAACGACACTTCCAAATCTTCCGTACAACTACGTTCGCAGCAGATGCGACGAAAGCCGCGCGTTTTATTTACCCAATCTCAGGTAACTTTGATAAATTTGTCACACTATACAGATCTTATTTGTTCTTTTCTAATCTCATGCTTGTATCGCGCCGATTCGGCTCAAACCATCTCAAATTTGGCGCAAATGACTCGTACTTCAAGTCATTTCATATTCTTTTCACAGAACAGCATAGAATGAAGAAGATTTCGCAAAGCGCTCTCTTTTAGCCCGGCTTCTTCCTTAGTTGTTCACTGACGTTTGTCCATTACCAAGTTCAATTTACTCGAACTTTCCCATAGATCTTGTGAATTATTGGACCTGGTCTTGACTGGAAGTTATATAGAGGCGGCGTATCTAAAATATACATGCATATATCGACAGAAAGTAATTTGTTTTCCCAGTTTTTAACTTACCTAGCAATTGATAGGTCAGAAAGAACAAAACAGATCAAAATGCCTTCCCTACCAGCAAATAATAGGATACGGATAATTCAATTTCAGGTAAGTGAACTAGAAGAGAGATTCAAACTGCAACGATATGTGAATGCAGCAGAACGGGAACGATTAGCAATAACGTTGGGTCTTACTCCCACGCAAGTCAAAATTTGGTTTCAGAATCGACGTTACAAGTGTAAACGGATGGAACTGGATCGAACGTTGCAACTCTCATCTCAACTGATTCTAAGTCACAGCTCACCTGCTTTTATACGTTCAGTTCAGTCAACTGTGCTGCGATGAATTCATGATAATGCCTTTTTCCAATTTTTTCTTCAGTTATTTAATCAGCCGTTTCTCCCGACTCGGCAGGACTTTCCTACACGCGGAAATTGTAGGTTATTCTTATTGTGTTCTGATGAAGTTTCAGTGAAATAAAGTTCTTTCGGGAAGAAGGAAGGAGGATAGAATGGTAAAAAAAAGATTAAAAGTTTATAGCAAGAGAATGACAACAATTTGATTATTCACTTTTTCATTTCGTTGTAGTTTCAGCCCTTCGATGAATATCTAATATTGGGATCATTCGAAAATAGTCGAACTGATATCTCAATAAGATGATTTTTCCAATTTTTTAATGCATCTATTACTTTAAATAACACTACTGTGTTCATTTTTGTAACGAAATGAAATTAAATCAGACAGTATTTTGTTAGGAGCTTTCGAAAATCTTTTAAATGAAAAATGCAAGGGCATGCATTTTAAAACAATTTCCGAATATGAGAAACGATTTGAATCGATTTAATTCCTGTAATTAAGTGGCAATAGTTAGAAGGATGCAAATATGAGTGAGATCTGAATGAAATGTAAATTACTCATCAAAATAAAGACGCCGTCATCGACCGTTTTCAACTACATCTTACTTGGGCACATCAGTTGCAACGACTGACATGTCTGGGGAATGTTTTGTACAAAAGTTTTTGAAACGATCTTCTTGCTATCTTCAACTAATCATCTATTTATCCACTGAAAAAATTCGGTCAAAGTATAACATCAGATCTGGCAAAAAAATATTTGGAATAGCAGGACACCATTTTGACTTTCTCTTTGTCTTCGTATTCTTTTTCTTCTGCTTCTTGCCTTCTGTAATAATGTGTGTGTTTCATTTTTCAGACAATTTCTACTTATTGATTTTAATGAATGAATATAGTTATTTATTTAAAACCATTTATTTTACCTTAGCTTGGACATTATAAGTATCGATGAACAGAACAAGTCCATCGATAACGAAATGCTGAATTTCGGAAATAATAGCTCCCCGATAATCAGCAGACGATTAAATAATTGTAGACATAATTTAATTCATTTTAACATGATTAATAGCTGTATCACTAAGGTAATTCATTAAGCTTTCAGTGATTTTCAAGCAACAAAACAAGAAAAAAAAAAAAGAAATTGGGATGGAAAAAGCAGTAGAAAAAGGGCTTTCAAAGACCCATTTTCAGAGAGAACTCGAAACTGAACTGCCTTTCGGATAAAAAGTATACATAATTTATTATTTAGATCTTAAATTGGCTCTACACAAAACATAAAGCTAATTTTAACTTATTTCTTAAAATTTACCTCCATTTTGTACGTCTATTTTGAAACCATGTTTTAACTTGCATATTGCTCAATTCTAGTTGGTTGGCCAAGTTCACTCGTTCGGTACTTGCCAAATACTTCTGTGCTAGAAATCTGGATTCCAGTGATGCTACCTTAAATTTAGAAAAGTAATTGTGATTTGAAAAACGTTTACAACAATATCAAGTAACGGAATTATGATATATGCATGAAAATATCAATGACAACAAAACAAGTGATATGATTATTTTATTGACGTAAATAATAACATGAAATGAATAAAATATTAAAGAGCATCAAATTGCTTAAAATTAAAATGAATGTTAGAACAAATTTGCTGCAATACTTACAGCAAATTTATTCTTTTAGGGGAGAGGGAAGGAGGGTTACTAAGACTAATTATCTAGTAATTTGTCCTACGTACTTCTTGCTGATGCGTTTTTTTTTCTTTTTTTCCTTTTTTTTTTGTCCATGTTAAACATTGACAAGCGATGCGATTGTTTAAAAATGCGATCGCATCCTTGCATAGCATGTGTGTCGCAAAGCTATCCGTTTAAAATACTCGATTCTAGATCCTCATCACTTTCTGATTTCTTTGGCCAATACGTTACAGATTTTCAGCTTTTTAATAGTCTGAGAATATGTTGTTTATACTGATATTACTTCGTAACTGTCATTTCTATTTTCCGTGAGGCTTACAAAATAATTTTTCTGCGAGACTCGAAAAGGTAGCGTTATGAAAGATAACTGTAATGAATTTTGCAAGATTCAATGAAAAGATACAGGAAGACTGGAACACAAAAATATATAATAATAAATCGAAAAATACACCTGTTTTCTGGTAAAGGACGTACGCGGTTTCTTATGTCCTGCTGAAACCCGACTCTTGTAAGAATGTTCGATGCGTCGTGGTACCATAGAAGTATTTCGTCGCTTTGTTTTTTGTGACTTTGTTGAATAGTTATCTGTACAATCTATAGCTACTGATCCGGAAGACATATTAATAGTTGAAAAAGGTGAAGAATTTTTATCTGAACAAAATCCACTATGTTCATAATTTAGATTAATATGTGATGCAGTTTGCTTCTTACTAGGAATTTTCACAATTTTGGAGTTACTTAAATCAAAATTAAAGGAAAAACATGATTGATTTAAAGAATTTGCAGATAATTTTCCAAATTCGACGTCGGATAAATTAGACAAGTCGCTAAATTTGCTGAATTGTGCAAATCCAATCGACGGGACTATCGAACTAGAGGCAAATCCGTATCGCATCGGTGAATAGTGTGTAGAAAAAGAGAAATAATCACAGTGATAATAATCCTGAACTTCTGTTCCAAAAGCTAATAGTGGATTGTGGATGAATTTACAATGATTCGTGAAAGGCAGTACAGATGTAACATCGAATGCAGTCATTGTGCTTTGATGTGGAAAATGATATGGAACAATGGAATTAATGTGAAGATATCGAGGCAAGCATTCCTCGTAGCTTTTCTTTGAAAGATTACTTTCAGAAATTGGTCTGTTCCATTCGAAAATTTTGTTCTGTTCATCACCATCGCTCAGAATAGTCTGGATAGCGAATGGCAATTTATTGATTGATACGGTATCAATAGACATAACAGGTAATAGTGGAATGAAGTCAGAACAAAATAAATCTAGAAATGATACAACACAAATGCACGGCTAAACAGTGGAAAGCATTAGATGAGATAAAACATCACACGATATCATTCGTGAATTTACTATTTTATAGAATGACTACTATCTGGCCAATTTTTAAATCTCGCTCATTTATTTATTTTTTTATTTGTCACATTGAATAAAAAAGAAAAGATATAAAATAAAATTTGGTGTATTCTTTACCAGGTCAAAAGTTAATACTAATTGGTTAAACTTGGAAGTTTTTGAAATTTGATATAAAATCCATGTTTTATCAAAATCCGAAAATGAATTATCATAAAAAACACATGCATGTCTGTCTGGCCAAATCTGTCATACTTCATGTCATCAGCAAAAACTGATGACATCAAATAAACTAACAGCATCATATTTCAAAAATTTATTGAAGAATGTTTGAAATTAAAGCAGAGGAAAGTTGCGACTTATATCTAGCGAGTACATATTAAAAACACCAGCTATCTTTTTGCCTAAGCGAGAAATAGTGATTTCTACAATCAATTTATTTAAACAAGCAGTTTGCTTCCATTTGTTTTCATTCGCTCTTCCAAGCGTTCTTCCATTTCATGAGACTCAACTCAGCGTTACGGACCACTGCACCAGTATTCTGACATCGCAATTCTTCCACTGTTATTTATCAATCTTCCAAATGTTTTCCAGTTTCAGCATTTCAAATAGAAAACATAAATACCAAAAGATATAGCAAAGTGAAACATGAAGAATTTGAATGAATGAATGATTAGTCTCATGAATTAAAAACAAAAATATACATCACTATTTTCGCTGTCGTGTTCAGTAGCGCTTATCTTCGATACAGAAAGTAAGAAAATCTCTCAGCGTTTGCTAATATCAAATGCATTTTAATATCTCAAAATTCTATTATGTTTTCTCAAATGGTAATTGACACTATTATTGTTATAACCAATCACGTGCACAATTAATAATTTTTAGTTGCTTCTTATTTGTTGTTGAATCTTTCAGGCTTCTTTTTTGATCTTTCTCAATTTATGATATCTTCACTTTTATTTTAGAAATAGAAATGGGCAAATGGAATTGATCTTAAACAACTAAATTTTTTTTTTTCTGAAAAGTTAATATTGTGTTATATAGGTGTAGCAATTTTTGAAATTCAATCGGATATGTTATCTGGCAATATTTGTCGCAGTTTTTAACCTTATCAAATATTTTTTAATGTTAATTGAAGAGCTTTGATGAAAAATTGATTCAAACGTGGACAAAGTTTCAACCGCTTATTTTGACTTAAGAGATCAAAACAATTGGTTTCGATCAGTGTAGTTCTTTTATCATTTTTTCCTAGATAAATCATTTCCAAAATATATTATAATAGCTATTTGTTTGTTGTCCTTTTTCTCTCCAGAAATTTTTTAGTCTTGGAATATCTTCAAAATTATAATAAGGTCCATTCTGGATAAAAGTTTAATAAAAAAAGAAGTAAACAAAGCATTTATCATATTCTCAAAAACATTCAAAATTTTACAGTTTGTACAGAAAGAAATAATATGACAGAAGCCACTAAAGTTTGTATTAATATTCACACCGGGAATGAATGGATTTTTCCGATAAACAAATTATTTACTGCACAGAAAACTGGATTGTCACTCATTTATTTAGACCAATATGAGAGCAAAGGTAATTCAAGCAGACATATCACTACCTAGACCAAAGTACAAGATGCATGTATTCTCGGAAGCTTCAAAGCCTTCTCTTTTGAAGATTTCTTCGACTTTGCCTGACATGCAGTTGCATAAGCAGTTAGAAGATTTAATAATAACTGGGTTATCCTAATAGTTTTAATAACTGAATTGGAAGAAAACTTTAAAACAATTAATCAAAAACCATATATTAGTGTTAAGATTTGGTAAAAATTATAAAATAATCAAGTAATTGTGGAGAATAATCATAGAAGTTTCCTCCTCGACAGTTCTCATAAATTTGAAAAACAATTTGTTGTTATTTCAATTTGTATAGCCATTTGCTTTCTCTCTTGGATGACATACTGAACGATGAAAATCTTTCACTTACAGACCGAAGGCAGCGACTCAAATATGTTAATTCAGAGTATAATCAAATTCAGACTGAAAGTTCATTTTCACACTAAATTTATGGTTTTTTACAGTTTAAAAAAACCTATCCCGAAATCTACGCGAAGAAATTTCCGCCTTCTAAACTGCCGAAGATTCGATTCATTGACCGGATTAGGAATTTTCACTTCCAATTCAGAATGTTACCAAGCAGTTATGTAATGCAAAATGAGCCGAGAAATAAATCACTGCGGAAACAATTAGAAAATGAACTGAGGATAACTAAGATTTATGATAGTGTTAAACTCAAAATGGCAAAATACGCTAAAAACCTAGAAATAAATTAAGAGATGGTAGTCCTTCTAAAAAATTGAGAAATGTCACACGTTTGGATAATATATGCATTGCGAAGACTTTATGGTGAAAATTCTCTAGAATCGGAAATTTCATAGAAAAGATTGGAACCATCTATGAAACCATAACTATGACTAAATCATCTGATCATGATCATGACTGTTATCATGATTTAAAAGAAGCTAAATTAAGGAAATGTCAAGAGAAGCAATGAAAAAAGGTCGTTTCAGTTGTTGGATTGAGGCCGTTACGGGTTTGGATTGCAAGTTACGATTGATTCTGAGCAATTAAGAAACATTTAATTGCCACTCTACCTGCAAATTACAATCCATCGGCACTCTCTACATGTACGTTATTTACGAAGGAAGGGAGAGAGAGAAAAAAAGGAGAAGAATTAAATAGTCAATTGAAACGGATGGCTTGTTAACAAAAAATCGAAGTCTTTTCGGCATCGTCTCAGTAAATGATCGGTGAGAAAGGAATTTTTTTCAATAACGGCTTTTAGTTTGTACCTCTTTAGCGCGACATGCGTGCATACCGCAATTACACCTACCGTATCGTTTAAATTGCCATTTTGTCCAAAAGACACTTCAAATATCGTCATACTGTAAATTCTGGAACAATAGCCAATTCAATTCGCTTTCGCGATGCGGCCGACCACTGTTTTGTTAGACGGTTGTCCTGAAATCAAGCTGATCTTTATGCGTTTTTGATTTGATTGTACATGCATTGATTAATGTATCAAGTGGAAACCATTCTGTGGAATGGGTGGTATTTGTTTGTCATTTTCATCTTACGATTATCTAGAGTTGGTTTGATTTTGGTTGATAGTAATCTCTCTCCTTTGCTTCGACCGTGAAATAATTTCCTGCTTTGCATATTTTATTTAGTGATTAATTTTGTCAGGAAATCGCAATTATTCTTTTCGGGACGAAAACTATTTGAAATCCTATTTTGTGGAACAAGAACTTTTTAAAATTTGCTGAAACAAGACTTTATTTTGAAAATTTTTCGCTGAAATCAGTAACAAAACGCGAAGTTTTCCTCAAATTCATTGACTTGGAGACATTGCTATTGATGAATACCAAAACGAGCTTTTATATAAGCCTGGATTAGGTTACAAATGGAAACAGATGTCTCAGGAAAAGACAACAATGTCGACAATATTACTCTGATCTTGATGACGAATGCACGGGAAACAAATCCTCCGAAATTAATTATACTATTATTGCTAACTGATTTTCCTATGATGTCCATCAAATTATACATACCTATACAAGCAGATTTTTTTGATGCTGCATAGAATATTTTCCACAACTTAGGCCAAAACTTGCAGATTTCGAAATAATGCATTTACTAAAGCCATTTAAATTATTCACACTAAATATAAAATTAATCGTAAATGAATTATAATCATTACTGACTTTAAAAAATTTTAATGAAGCCATATTTTACGAACCATCAAAAATTTTGTTGCTTTCTCAATCAATGATGTTGATTAAGAACAAACTTTTCGGCCTTATAACTTTTGATTCTACTCCTTCTGTCAATATACCCGATCGTTCATAATTTTAAAATTTTAACAAATTTCCTTAAGCCATATTTATTCGATTCAGTAAATACATTCGTAGTGTACTGGCAGAGCTCTTAAAAAGAATGAGCCATGCTGTAGTTTAATTTTTCGCAGTTCTGAATTGTTAACATTGACAATGATCAATGAATAGTCACAATAGCACCACTTGTAATGTTTCGATTTCTATAAGGTACACAGGATATCTCACGCATTGGAGCATGAAAGCTTTTCAAGTATTTTTGAACTGAGAAATTCGATTTTGCTGCAGTCAATAACGTATATCTTTTTTTTGAACTTTTGTTGTAGAAAGTTATTCTTCTTTCTAGAATTAAAATCATAATTGAATTCGTTTAAGATCCGTTATACTAGAAGTGTTTTAGATCAGCACGTATTATTACGAGAGAGAAAAAAAAAAGAAGATTCATCCAAACTGACTGCTGTTCTGATCTGACTGATTAGTGGGCCTGCTAATGGGAAATGAGATTTGAATTCGATCCTTTTTTCTATGAATTATATGCGCATTTGAAGATTCTCATTATAATGCATGATTCACAGTTATGAAAATCAACAAAAATGGGGCAAACTAATGAAGACAACTAAAAGAAGTGTGACAGTAAATGATGTAATGTTGAAATACAGATGAAAAGGATGAGAGGTAAAATTTGAATTTTATTATTTTGGAATATGAAATTGAAATTCTCGTTTGTGGTGACAGAAATGCATTTTAGGTAATAAAAAGCCGTAATAAAGGTGAAGAAGTTGTCAGCGAAGAGATGTTTTAATAGGCGTAGCATGAAGTTGACATTTAATTGAGCAAAAAGGAGAAGTAGCAATTTCTGCCACTTGTCCCGTATGGGGGAAACATGAAGAATGTCTATCGAATGTCATTCATCATGTTTCCCAATCCCCGCTGTTTCCAGAGATTTGTCTCATTAATTCAAGAAGATCATTATTCACTCTTCCTTTTTCATCCCTTTACACTGCTTCAGCATTAAAACAACGCCATTTTTATTGGCACCCAAACAGTGATTCTATTATCTCAACTTTTCCGGATTCTTTTTTTTTTTTTTTTTTATTATACAAATGTTTAAGTTCACACTGGTTCGAATCTGATAAGTAACAAGTGACACTTAAAAGAATTATCAAGAACAAGCTATCAGGGAAGATGCTTTCATTATTTTTCTCTAATTTAAGAAGTATTTTTAAATAGATCTTTCATCGGATGCTGAATTGTAACGAGCTACTGTCAATGTTTTTCATCTAATTTTACTAATAATTTTATGAACTTACAGAATTCATTTCCTAGAGCATAAATGACGAATTATAATAAACTTAGGGATCTTGATTTCGTTTCCCAAAAAATTTAATCTGAACATATTAACAAATCATAAAAATAGCAACCATTATGCAAGAATACGTCCATCTATGCTCTGTGTAGAGCATAGATGAATGAATTCTTAAAACAGTTAACATAATAATCGCATACTACTAGACTAACACCTTGTCATCTTGACTACTAGCAGCTTCACAAATGGATAAATAGAGTAAGGATTTTCGATAGCGTTGTGACTCAAAAAAGGTAATTAACTAATTAGTATATAACGCTAATTTCTAAAGCACTAATTAACGCGCCATAATGAAAGAAACATTTCACAGGACTTGAAACGCTTCTGATCGTGCTATAGTTGGTATATTTTTTTTGTCGAATTTTTGGAATTCGATTGCGGAAGAACATTTTCTGTTCATCCCCTTGTGAACATTCTATATTGTAAGATGACTGAACAATTAGCAGTACATGGAAAGTTAGCTGGTTCATCATATTTAGACATGCCGTTTTATCGTTTGATCAATCTTCTTGTAATGAATTTCCGGTCCTTTATAATAGAGCATCCCATTTTTGAACTCATTCATCACAGTAGATAAGTCCCAACAGAAACAAGAGAATTGCATTGTCATTTATTGTGAACTAACAATTCTTGAGTTAAAAAAAATGTTCCATCCATGAATTGATATCATTTGGCTGTTGAATTTTCAGCCTAAAAAAAAAATGTATTTGCTTCACTAATTTGCTTCATCCATATTCGCCGATAATCAAATTTTGGAATCTAATATGATAACAAACTTGCAAGCATCACTAACATCATCTGGACACTATAATTTTGCAGGCAATCGAAATTTTTTTTCAAATTTGGAAAAACCAGTTAAAAAATTTTTGACTTATTTTATAAACAACGATGACTCCAACAGATGTTATCAATTATTATTCCATTCGATACAAAGACTGAGGGCGACCAATTTTCTCAACTTATCTCGCTTCTTCTTTTTAGTTTAAAAAAAAAATAAAAAATAAAAAGATTGAAAATGAGGCTCTTGGACAGGATTGAATGATGGACAGCAGAAATGCATCAGTCTGAAAAAAGATTTTGCTTGATTTTTGTTTAAAATATCTGCTTCCATAATATTTTATAAAAAATATTTACAACCAAATTTATTATAATGGACCAGTTATTTATTTTAGTACATCTCTTAACTGCTTATGCAACTGCATGTCAGGCAAAGTCGAAGAAATCTTCAAAAGAGAAGGCTTTGAAGCTTCCGAGAACACATGCATCTTGTACTTTGGTCTAGGTAGTGATATGTCTGCTTGAATTACCTTTGCTCTCATATTGGTCTAAATAAATGAGTGACAATCCAGTTTTCTGTGCAGTAAATAATTTGTTTATCGGAAAAATCCATTCATTCCCGGTGTGAATATTAATACAAACTTCAACACTTCTTTTGACAAGTAATTTATGCATTTGCATTCAGAAATAAGCTAAATCCAAAAAAATGAGTTTAGATACGCAAAATAACGGAGGTCCTTATTCTCATTAGAGCTCTTCCTTTACTTCGATTTATGATTCCCAAAAAAAAAATATCATGTATTGATCCTTAGATCAATTTATTTTGTTTTGTTTCCAGTACGATTATGATTGAAAGTAAGTAATTACTATAAGTGAGATAACATAGAATTAGAGAAATTTCTTTGTAATCACTTGCATATTCATTGTTGAAGTTAACTTATTGAATTTAATCAAGTCATTAAAAAGATGAAAAATAAGATGGACAAGGTGAGGTTATAATGCAGACATAAGTGCTCAGACCATGCCGAATTAATATCAGAATCATCTCAAGATCTATACTGCAATCAAGTTTCCTAAACATTAATAAACATCAATATCACAGTTGGCTGATTAGATGAATATTTCTACATTATCACTCATTTGCTACGCTCTATTTAATCTATCTATGAGCTACGGTTGAGACATTGCAAAATAATGAAGAAACAATTTTTCATATGTTTTTGTTTAGATGGCGACCTGATTATTTATTTTATTCGAATGCATGTGTGATAGATAAAATGGTACTTTATATCCAAGATGCTGAAGAAATAATAGTATTATCTATACAGAATGCATTTAGAAATTCAATCAAAGATGAATTCATCAAATTTGTGTAATGGATCTCTTAAAGCTGAAATAGAATTCAATAAAATTAATGCAGATATTGTTCTGTTTTCAACTGAAATCACAGTGCGTTAAAACTGAATTCTCAGAATCCAAACGCAAACTTGATTTCGTCAATTTTGCAGTGCTTTTGCAGTTTGAATGATTTATAAAAAAGATGTGTAGTTTGTTATTTAAAAATCATTATTATTTTTTTTATTGGGAGTAACAATATTCTCTTTCTTTTGGCTTTTTTTTTTTTTTTTTTTTTTTTTTTGTTTTCGTTCATAAAGGTCTGTTATTTCATTTTAAATTTCATTTCAAAAAGCTTTAATAAAAACTTTAAAAAATATTTTTTGCAGAAATCTTCCACATATCGGTTTTAAATCGAAGACACCTTGTCAACAGCAAATAATAATGCTTACAAAAGCAGTTTATTTTCTGATGCAAATTTATTGTCCAATACTTCAAAAACTGGGATTTCGAAAAATTTTCATGAAAACTAAAAAATTAAGATTCTGAATTCTTACAGACAATAGAAAGAAAATTTCAAACTAGAAAAATTAATTGTTTAGTTCCGAAAATAATCCGAAGATAGACCTTTGATAAGTAAGCTATTAGTTAAATGATCAGATACACAAATGCAATGCAATAACTAAAAAATCTTTGACTATTCATGAAATCATTTCTGTTGTTAAAATAACTACATAGTGTATAAATTTGAATTATTCAGTATTAAAATAGTAGTTGGTTAATATGAATACAAGTGCTTTTGATGCTATTTTCAGGTTAAAACGAGTTGTTGTGTAATTATCGTTCTGCTGTTGAACTTTTATTCAATGAGAGCGTTTGTGATACACTTCATCAAATTATGCAGATTTCATTTGTAAATATTCTTCTACTGAATGTGAAATTGATTGATTCGAGGCTGAAAGACATTCGAAATAATTTTCGATATATCTCATAGTCCACAGCTTTTGATATCATTACTGAAAATAGAAATAAAATATTGGTGATCCGTTCAAAATATTAAAAATATTAAATACATGAATATATAAATGGTCCTTTCTGGAGTTTGCAATATTTTTGCTAAATTTTTAGTTAGACTCAATTTAGGTCTTTCAAGCTGAAAAATGCTGAGGAACAATAAGAAAATAAAAGAAAATTCCCCTATACTCTCCTTATACTTCTTTCCTTATACTGATTTCAAATCATGACAGCGTAATTTAAAATCATTTATTTTTATTTGTCAGTAGTTTGCCTTATTAATAAATTTATTTGAAGATGCAAAGGGTTGCAGAATAGTGACCTTATTGTACGCCAATACCTCTTCCATCGGCAACCCACAAATAGATGGTTTTCAATCATATCTAAGAACCATCATCAAGAACTGTCAAAAATAGAAATTTGTGCCTATTTACCAACGTTCTGGTTGGAACTCATCTGACTGTCAATTTTGCACAATGTGGATCTTGCATAAACGAATTCCAAGCAAGCTGATGACTGATGATAGGGACATGAATACCACTAGCATCTAATTCAGTGTTATAGTTCGAAAACGAGCAATTGGATAATTAAATTGAAAAGTTGATAAAAAAGACATTTGCAGTTGTTCCAATTGTCAGGAATTATAATAGAAATCCACTTTCTGTAACCGCTTAAACAATGCCACTAAATATGTCATGACGAACTTTCGGCAGAAGCGTATCTTAATTTACTTCCTAAAAAAGGCTCCAGTCATTGTGTCATACTCTGCTCCAACATTTAGTATAAAAATGCTATTGTTGAGAAAAAGTAAACAAGAAAAAATCCTTGTTATGTATTCACTGCTATTAAAGTTTTATGAGCTTTACATTCATCAAATTTTGATCTATTATCTGTTATTTTTTCATTTCTGTTATACTTGACTTGTGTGTTAAAAACATATGCGTAAAACTAATAACCAAGTCGACTCATATATATTTACAAACAAATAATGTCAACTAGTCAAGGCATGAGTATAAAATAATAAAAGCTTTACATTCATTAAAATTTTGTTTCCAGATTTGAAATATTTGAGTTTTCTACCGAATTTGAAGGAACGGGATATTCATCGCATGATGGAAATGATAACATCAAGGCTGAAATAAAGTTTAAAGAAAGCTTTAGATTAATCAAGAAGATGATATTGTTTACCCTGGGCTTTATGTCCAGCATACGGTCATCTCATTTTAATTTTAGTGCTACATTGAATAATGGGCAACCATATTACTTAATAAGATATTACTCTATTCTGACAAATAATGAAATGTATAAAAATGCAATAACCTTTATGAGGTGCATGCATGGTGCTAATTCAAAATCGATATGTCGTAGATTAATATCTTGTTTCAAAACTTTTAATGTAAAATCGTAGGATCTTATGGGTTTTCTGTACAATAGAGCATTCAACTGATGTTAAGCTTTTTCCTCCTTATATTAAATTGCCATGAACGATAATTTCTCTGAAAGATGAAGAAAGTGAAAAATTTTAACTTTTATATTAAAAAGGGAGGACCGAAAATGAATTTCAAAATGCTTTTGAAGTAATAATGGCCATGACCAAATATTCGAATGTTATGCTTTACCTATCGTCTTTCTAACTAGACCAAAAACAGACGGGTAAACATACAAAATTGACTGAAAGCTGATAAGGAGACAGTTCTTCGGGAAAATGGTACTTGCCTATTTTAAATGAACTGCGCTATCATCAGAAATATACCACATTGATTTTCGGAGAAGTTCAGCAAAAACAAACTGGCCTAAAATTCCGAACTATACTGTGAAAAGTAAAATTTTAAGAGCAGAATGCTCTTGTTAGAAAAAACGGTAATTTGATGCTGTGTACTGAATAAAAAACAAGCATTGGTGTAATCCGTCTACCAAAATACTGGAACATACAATAGCATTATCACGGAAAGAAAGTTGTCTTTTCATAACTTCCTCTGTTCCTGTTTTTACTTAATGTCTTTCTGGCAAATGAACTTAATACCCCAATGAAAGATTGGCAGGAATCTAAGACTGCTAATTAAACCATGCCGATAATCGCTTCTGTCAAAGACAAATAGTAAGTTATTAAAATATTAGCTATAACTGCTAGATTCCGTGGGTCGCCGATAAAAGAGAACATACAAAAGAGATTGCAACACAAAAAACCGGAAACTATAACATCTTTTCCGTTTTCGAGTACTCAAAAGAGCTTCCAGTCATTCACCGGCAAAATGAGTTTGAAAATAAAATGATCAAATACTACATTTCAGAAAATTATATTTTATTTCAATAATCAATTCTTTTAGTACTCAACAGATACCGAATTGTTTTTCCAAATACCTCGTGCCTTTTACTGACCATGTATTTGGTGACTGACTTTGTAAGTCATCGTGATCATAGATTGCACAACACTGTAATTAACAGTGGCTAAAATTTGCAAATAAAAACGATATTATTAAGCAGTAATGCGATGTCATTTTTCCCATTGGTTATCCATTAATTTGGCGCATTATTTGAACTTTTTCCAGTTTTTCCAACGCATTCTAATCATTATTTTCATCATTTTGATCCTCATTACTTTCAATATGTCAAATATCAGTGCACATGGCACCAATTTTTTTTAAATGACTTTCTACATTAAAAAACTTTTTTTTTAGAAATCTATTAAACAGCAACGTAAAGTTTAGCAAATTGGATAAGCAAATCACCCATACTGAAAAATCATAATTCAAGTTATCGTGAAGAGAATACTTGTTGTTGCAATGGTGAAACGAGAAACCAGTGGGAAAAGTTTGTCTCCACAAACGTCTCACTATTTCTAATCTTATTCTTTATTTCAAACAACAAAAAATATTTTGTAATTTTTCCTAAAATAATATTAATTTTTTGTTGAAAAAAATAGTATCCATTTTTTGTGAAGACAGCAGATTGAGTCTTGCCATGAAGCTCTCTCTCACTGAAATTATCTTCCATGAAGTTTCGCTTGAGAAAGGATTTTGCAGAGTAAAACAATGTTGTGTTTTTTTTTTCTTTTTTTTTTCATCACTAGAGACTTTGAATATGGATCAATTCTTCGAAATTTTTATTATTAAAACTACCAAAACTTAATGGATCTTTCGCTGATACCAGAAGTTGGCTGCACCTCTTGCCTACTTAGTTTTGATTATCCTACGAAAGCATTGTCGTAAAATCCCGTGGGATAGTAGTCAGGATTAGATTACAGGGCCATTCTTTTCCCTGTCATCCCTCAGAAAAAAAGTAATCCAGCTGTTTTGAGCCGAATCTTACGAGGAATATCCAACGATCTTTAATTGGATTCTTTCCTCCTAACGATTCAGTGAGGCTGGTTTTCTACGTTTTGCTTTTGGTTTTGAAATGTACAACTGCTGCTTCATATTTGCTCAAAACACACTGGTAGAAGCATTCCATACTATACGATCTTCTGATGAGAAGAGGAGAGTGAACAGAAAATGCTAACAAAGGCAGCTTTCCATCGAAGCTTTCATCTCTTCCGCCACCACACTTCCATTTCATAGAACAAATTTTCAAAAACTGTAAAGAGCTACAGTCTTAGCGAGCAGTCTTAAACCTTTCATTCTATCGTACCAACTGGTTTAGAGTTGAATGGCTAAAAGGTTGGCTTTGCCTTCCTTGAATTGGAATCGGTGGGATGGATATCGCTGACGATCGGAAATCTTGGCTCGGTTCATTGGTAATTTCTTCTGGCGAAATTGGTTTTCTTTATTCTTATGTAAGGTAGTAATCTGGGGTATACATTTTTCGTATTTCCAGGATTAACTAGTTTGGTAGTTTACGGCTCTGCATTCTCATTATTCTGAATCAGTGATGATTGGTGGTTTATTCGTTTATAATCATAAAGGCGAAGTGCTGATTTCGCGTATATATCGAGATGATGTTAGGTAAGACTTACAAAAGAAAGGTTTTACTACATTAAAATGGACCGACACAAATGAACAGAAGAGAAGTGAAGTTAAGTTTTACAGTGAGAAAGCTTGAACATTGATTTTTGACTCATTTATTTATCTGCTTTTTTCATTTATGGCCCATATAATTAAATTAAAATCTCGCTGAGTTTACACTTCCAAGTGTTTGAATATTTTATTTCATTATTTCAGTCGAAATGCAGTGGATGCTTTTCGAGTAAATGTTATCCATGCGCGGCAGCAGGTATTTTCTCTTTATATTCGGATATCTCTCATTTGCACTGGAACAGGCTTCTCAATTCAGTGGTTGCAAACTTTATATGCTCTATATATTTTTCTGCCTATTGCTGTTTATATTGTTATGTTTATCAAATTATTAATTCATCAATTCTGTGGTTTGTTAAGGTACGGAGTCCGGTAACAAATATGGCCAGGACATCATTTTTCCATATAAAACGGGGTAATGTTTGGATTTGTGCGGTTACGCGACAAAATGTCAATGCTGCAATGGTATTCGAATTTCTAAACAGGTAAGTTTTTTCATTCATGTATGAAATACATCAATGAAAATAAATTTGATTTTTGAAGGTTTGCGGATACTATGCAGTCATACTTTGGGAAATTGAATGAGGAAAACGTTAAAAACAACTTCGTTCTTATCTACGAGCTTCTGGACGGTATTTTTTTCTTTGTGCTGTACTCGCAAGAATTTTTGCCGATTCTCTCCTTTACATTAATTGTAGAACTAGAAATTTTTTTGCTTATTTTCTTTTTTATAGTCTAATAGATCCCTTAACTTTGTGATGTTTAATGTTTAGAAAATTTAAAAAATGATGTAGTCTTCGTTAATAGACTTATTCCAACTGCTTTAATGGGTAATTTTGATCTCTCAAGGAATTGGCAGGTTCATGCAACGTTGCTTTTGCAGAGATCCTTGATTTTGGTTATCCACAAAATACAGATCCTGGAGTTCTAAAGACCTTCATAACACAACAAGGCGTCAGAACAGCAGTATGTTTTTTTTTTTTTCTTTTTTTTTTCTTTCGTTTTTCTATTTGTTTTGGTTATAGTGAAAAGCTATATGCATGCAAGGAATGCTGAATACATTATTTTATAATATAACACTGAATTATATTTCCCTTCATAGACACCGGTGGTTTCATATGGATTCTGTGCTGTACAATGTAGAAGCCTAGTTCTCGCTCTAATTATTTCAATCTTTCATGTTTATAAGTTGTTGCTTTCATTGTTGTTTCGTGCAGTTCTTGCATAGTTCTAAGGTGGAGATTCTTGTTCTGCCTTTATGTTATATTTCTTTAAAATAATTATAAATTTACTATTTTCAGAGTAAAGAAGAACAAGCACAGATTACTTCGCAGGTAACAGGACAAATTGGATGGCGTCGTGAAGGCATAAAATATCGTCGAAACGAATTATTTCTGGATGTTATCGAATATGTCAATCTCCTTATGTCTCAACAAGGTACTTCAGTTACTTCCACGATCTGTAGAGGGCTATTGTATTTTGAATGTTTGAAGTATTGTGTATCATTTTCTTTTATGAATCTATAAATTGATTTAGGACAGGTTTTGTCAGCGCATGTTGCTGGGAAAGTGGCAATGAAATCATATTTATCTGGAATGCCGGAATGCAAGTTTGGTATCAATGACAAGCTTACCATTGAGGGTAAAGGGCGTGCTGGCAGTGATGATCCTACCAAATCGTTCGTTTTTCCAATTAGTCGTAATTATGGTGGCTTGTTTCGAAGAATTTCATTTTTTAATTCTGTATTTATTTTTCAGTTTTTATTCTGACAGTGTGTCATTTGAAAGTATTATGAAGTAGATTTTGTTGTGTTACAGGACACGTATTTCTGTGGCAATTGATGACTGCCAGTTCCATCAGTGCGTTAAATTAACCAAATTTGACACCGAACATGCTATAAGTTTTATTCCACCTGATGGAGAATATGAGCTTATGAGGTATGATTCCTCATTTTTTCGTGAAGCCAATGTTTTCATATGTGACTGATTATTCGTAAAGCGTACTGTATTTTTTATTTTATTTTATTTTATTTTTTATTTTTCGCAGATACCGCACAACCAAGGATATACAGCTTCCATTTCGAGTGATTCCGCTTGTTCGAGAAACTTCCAGAAACAAAATGGAGGCATGAAAATTTAGATTTTTTTTTAAATGTTTCACTATCATCTTTTAGATTTTCGTTGAGATAGCTGAGTTACGCAAGTACGGTGTTCGGTCATGATGTCAGTATATCATAAAGATGCATCATCCTTTCAAGAGACATTAACAGCCCCATCAAGTCATTCCGTTCTTTTAAATCCTTTCTTTGTTGTTAACTTGCTATAGTTGAGACCCTATAATTTCTTTTAGTTAATTCGTCAATTAGCATGGAGCAGTTTTCTTGGCTCGCTTAAATTTCTGAAAATATGTTTTCTGTGGTTTGATATAATTCAGCCTATAAAGATACCATCAGGCCTTGTTTTATTATGAACTATTCAATATTTTATTTAGGTGAAAGTGGTGGTGAAATCGAACTTTAAACCATCACTTTTGGCACAGAAAATCGAAGTTCGCATACCTACACCTCCGAACACTAGTGGAGTACAATTAATTTGTATGAAAGGCAAAGCTAAATACAAAGCTGGCGAGAATGCTATTGTTTGGAAGTTAGTTTCATTTAATACTTCAGATGTTTCAAGTATCGCAAATTTACGCTTAAGTTTTGCGATCCCAGTTTAATTTTACTACCGTCCTTATTTGATTTTGTCTAAAATCCCACCTATTCATCGGAAATTAAAAACAGTTTCATTGTTGCAAAGTGTAGCGGATTTTCATTAAACAAAAAAATTGCTTGCCCTCTACATTAGATTAGGCATGCCACAGCGAACAGTGGCCACTAGAAAGAAAGGGATCATTTCACTAGCCTGGATGAAGAAATTCGTGTGCATGATAGAACTGGAATCAGGCAAATATGGTGGGACAGACAAATCTGATGTGTTTAAGCTCGGCTTATGATCACATCTTAATATCGAGATCATTTGCATTGGAAGTTTGAGCAGCTTTGGTAGTTTATTGAGGGTAAATAGTATTGTATTATGTCAATCAAATCTACGACAAAATCGAAGCTGATCACATCATTATCATCCTTAATTTTGAAGGCATTAGACGTAGTTTTAAAATATTTCCATATTGTCATATTTTTTAAAAAACAAGAAATGTTTTTGTACAAATACATCAAAATCAGAGATTGGTATCGCTTTTAAGAATCAAACGTATGGGTGGATTGAAAGAATCTCAAATCTCTGCTGAAATTGATATTTTGAGCACTGGAAGCGCTGAGAAGAAAAAATGGAACCGTCCCCCGGTGTCAATGAATTTCGAGGTAATTTCTTGGAATTAAAGTAGGGTTGGAGATAAGTGCATTTTTTTATGTCGTTAGTAGCAGAGTGTTTTTCAGGTACCATTTGCTCCATCAGGTTTGAAAGTGAGATATCTGAAAGTATTTGAACCAAAGTTGAATTATTCGGATCATGATGTCATCAAGTGGGTGCGTTATATAGGCAGATCAGGACTCTATGAAACAAGGTGTTAAGTTTCTTAGTCCTATTCCAACAACTTGCGATGATAATCCAGAAAATTTGTTGTCGGGAAAAAAACTTTTCGCATCTACTTTCTTTTCGCATTTGTTATTAATTTTTTTGTTTCATTGTTTTCATCTCAATATTTCTTTTTTTTGCAATCCATTTTTTTTTTTCGTTAGTTTACAAGATATTGGCTGAGATGTACCTATCATCCAAATTTTATATCTGCAGTATTTCATTTTAAAATTTATAAGTGGATATTTCTCTGAATGCTTCCTTATTATAGGTCGTGAAAAGCCTGATTCCATTATTTGATTAGCACTGTTTATGTTTCATGCAGTGTAAAATACGTATACTCTTTAGCGGCGACCTGAACTGCTTTTTTGCAGTTTGCTCTGCAAATTTGAGTTTTGCGCTTTTTGTGATTTATATTGTTAGTGTTTGTCTTTCTGTGTTCTTTGTGATTCTTATTGCTTTTTACTATTGGTAGTTTAAAAAACTTGCTTATACTATTACCTATCAGTTAATTTTCCCGAAATTTCGGAAAGTTGATCCAGGTATTTTCTAAAATTGGTGAGAAAATACAGAAGGAAAGATTTACATTATCCTCTACTATATGTATTTACCATAGTAATTTTTAAAAAATTATATGTAGAAATTCTACGAAAAAAAACATTGATTTCGTCCTGCTCGTAATTCCCACCATTATTGTGATGTTGATTACATTCCTGAATATTGTAAAATTGGCAAAATCTTTTGTATTTATTTCATGTTTAAACTCAACTTGAAATAAATCGTAACTTTCTTTTGATCAAAAGATTGGACACAGCGATCCTTGGTTGAGTGTTTTAGAAATGTGGTATAGATATTGCCATACGGTTGCTCTGTACTATACAAAATTTTATAGTACTGCTTTATCATGTAGAGAACATTTTTCTGGAGAAATATTGAATAAGTTCGTTCTTCCCATAAATGCAAGAAAAGCATAGCATGGTCTGGGTTGCTCAGAAAAGTTTTCTATCATTCGCGTTTTTGAAAATATCCGATTTTTCGGATGTTTTAAATGATTATCAAACTATCTAGGTATTATTTAACCCACTGGTCAGCACCGTTTGATTTGAATAAAACGAAACAAGTTTGAGTGGGTCAGAATTCTAGTCACTAATCTACGCAAACAGAATAGATCATTGCCGCAGTATTTAGATTAAATATATAATGAAATATGCTTTCACAAAACTTGTTTGTTGTCTGAAGGACCACATAACTCAGATTCGTCTTTAGATATCGACGTATTTGAGCATCAGATTGAGCTGGATATTGGATTTTTGGAAAAGTTTTGCCCAGGTTGGGATCCTCCAGCCTTAGCTGCTCGCTCTATAGTGTTCTAGTTGGCTTGAAACTTTGATTTTGAAAAGATGTTTAATGATGCTGCGTTATCATTGTGTAATACAAAAGTAATTTATAATCACAGTAAAATTAGAATTATGATTAAAATATAAGCTCATTCCATTTCCATCACAGATCTTTGAAAAATTAAAATAGCACCGGCATTTGTAAGTTCTTTTGTTTTCTTTTAGTTGTTTTAAATCCCGGCAGCTTCTTGAAAAATGTGTTCTCTTTGAAGTTTATGTTAACTTTAATAAATGTTCAAAAGAAGGAGATTTTAAGCTCATTAAGTTTAAGTTTCTTTAATCATCTCAAAAGAAGGAGATTTTAAGCTCATTAAGTTTAAGTTTCTTTAATCATCCATTCATTCATACGACTGTTTAAACACAATGAACCTTTTTTTCTGAGAAGACAAAAAAAAAAAAAACATATTTTTTATAACACAGTGATTTTTAATGATATGGTCCTGAAATTCGTCATTTAGTTATTGTATGGACTTATAGATGCGACTATCGTGCAAAACTGATCACTGTTATTGTTTCAAATTGTAGATTGAAGCAAATAAATATGAACAAAGATATTTGTAATGCAAATAATGTTTAACATGATCCACTATTTTTGGAATTTTATTACTTATTAACTTCATTACTCACCATCAGGCAGTGTCATTGTGCTTTGCGATGTTACTGTACTATCTTTAAATGGAAGATATTTCAATCTTGATTGAAATTTGATTGTACGCTTTTATACTGTAAACCACACTTCATGATCATATTTCGATTAGAGTTAAATGAGCATGACTGAATGAATATTATATTCATTGCGCTTGGCAATAACAAAGGTTGATTCAGTGTACAGAACTAATTTTACATTTGTTGCATATTATACTTCAATGGTTTTCGTGTGGTACAAATAAGAAAATGTGATTATTTGTGTGAAAGTGGGATGTTGAAGAAATGTAGAAAATGAAGTTTGACAATGGATTGCTTTCTGCCGTATTGAAGGAATGAATTCCGGATCTTTTCACTATGATTACATTTGATTAGGAAGCGAATATGAGAGGTTCAAAAAAAAAAAAAAAAAAACAGTAATAAACAATCGAATTCTTTGAAGAATTTACATCTCTCAAATAATACGATTAAAATTGATATAGTGGAGATTGATTGTAAATTAACAGATCAAAATGAACTAAGCGCAGCAAAGAAACAGATATAGCGAATATGTAGCAATAAACAAGTGATGGAACAAAACGCTAGCAAGTTTCTTCAGCTGCAGTAATGTTTTGCTTTGGCCGGACTTCTGGATAGCTGCTGATCGGAGGAGAGCAGTGCAGTAATGTGTTCTTCCTCAACTACGTCACTCATCGACCCTTCCATGTATAATTAAACATTTATTGTAATGAGACGTGATACTATCTTTGTGCAGAACGACGATTTCGATCTTGTAAGTTACTCTTCGCAGATTCGTTTATTACTTTCTCTGCAATCTTTTTCCGCATATTTGTTGTAAATGTGAGTTCTTTTCTTATCTAGATTTGTTCCTTTTTACTTCTTACAGCATTCGGCTAGAGCCTCTGAATATACTTCTCCTTCAAACAGTTTCCGTTTGATCACGCTGCAACGCAACACCTCGAAATTTGAAAATCATTACGCAATGTATTTGCATTCAGTCATTGCACTTTCAATTGTAAAAATACTACAGTTGTAACTTATTTTTACCCGGATGAAATAGATAATACTGATTGATTATTCTATTCACATTATTGTTTTAAAGATCCTCGAGTAATGTTTTATTGCAAGAGAGATTCCAATTAATATTTTATATGTTATATCTTTCCCTAAAAAATTTTATGTAGAAAATTTCTCGACATGTTTCGTAGACAGCTGTCATCATGATACTGAGAGAGAAGTAAAGCCGTATAATTTCATTCTTTAATTAAAACTGAAGTTCTTGAGAAAATTTTCGATGGCAAAGTGGTACTTTTCAAGGAATAAAGATAGACACTGACCGAATTCGGTTTCTTGTTGCTTTTGAAGTTGCCGAAATTCAGTATAGATACCATATGAAAAATACCATTGTTGGTTCTTCGCAAACTTATAAAGTATACTAAGTCTTCCGATATGTTGATATGATGTATCGTTGCTCAAATATAGAATGGGATATAGCTGGCAATAGAAATTCTTTAGCAGAAATGTTTCAGATCTTTTTATTTAAAATTTATGATTCTTCTTAACTGAAATTTCAAAATATTTCAAATTGACTTTATTTTTTGGTACTTTATATATTATGTACTGATTACACTAATAATTTTTGTTTGGAAAAATAAGGAGAAAAATCTGTGAGATTCTGGATTTTTTTATTTTTGTACCAATACTTCATTTGTCATAGTCCAGAAAATGCTTTAGAGATCAGAGTCGCAAAATAGTTCAAATGGTGATGAAATACCGATGGAAATGGATCTTACGACCGCTGGTCCACCATTGTCCGATGATGAATCGGTCACCGAACATTCCGGTGCTCAAGCTAAAACAATTATGGTGTGTTTAAATTTGTTTTAATTATATTTATTCATCAGGAGTTTGCCTTTTGATTGGCAGGTCTCATGCT
Source organism: Onchocerca flexuosa (assembly GCA_002249935.1). NCBI lineage: Eukaryota > Metazoa > Nematoda > Chromadorea > Rhabditida > Onchocercidae > Onchocerca > Onchocerca flexuosa. Next base: position 29,730 of record KZ270031.1, read on the forward strand.
AGATTGTGAAAGATTAAATAATTGGATACAGAAAATGATAGTAAATAGGTAAATATGCATTAATAAGATATTTAATTTAATTATCTAAAATTTCCGTCGCCATAAATATTTCAATGTAGTTTTTCTTCGAAGTTCAGTATGAAACTTTCTCATGGTTTTTGGAAGAAAATTGATGAAGTATTACAGTACGCTCGAATGATATTACCTCATGTTGGTCTCGTTTTGTTGCTTATTGTGTATCTTTTGATTGGCGCTATAGTATTTCGTTATCTGGAAGCACCAAATGAACTAGAAGTAAGCTATAAAAATTATGCATAATTAATGTTGAAAGCAAGCAATATTCCTTATGCTTTGCTCTGAAATGCTGAAGTATAAAAGAAGCGTTTCCTTTAAAAATTTTTTTACAGTGATATATTTATGCAATACATGAAAGCATATTAACCGCAGAATTGGTTCTAGAATTGATCTTTTGCAATTTCTTAACAGAATATTTCCTTTTGTTATTTATATGTATCAACATAAGCTCTTCTCATAATTTTAATCACTTCTGAAATTACTCAAGTTCATCATAACAGTTTAGTCTTTCGGTTTAAATGCTTTTTGTTTGCACGGCATTATTTCATTCATTTTTATTCCAACTACAAAAGTGACAAGATATGTTACAGTTAAATCGTATGAGTAGTGAACTTCATAAGCGGGCAAAACAATCATCTAATATTCTCAAAATTAAGTAATTCAGTCAAAATTGAACAGGAGGAATTTTTTTTGTTAAAAACATTGTAAACAATGTAACCGATTCTCTTCTATCGTTATTCAGTAACATCATCAGCAAATAATGGCTATGGAAACGTCAGTTTCGATAACGCTTCTTTTTTTCTTCTCATTTATTTTTGAAAATATGTTATCTATTCCTTTAAATGAACCATTTTTCTTTTTTAAATTTACTTTTCATTCGAAACTGTAGACCCGTGATCGCGAATTGCGGGAAATTTTTGGCTTACGAAAGGATTTCCATGATATGATTTGGAATTTAACTGTTGGCAGTGATAGTTTCATTACACGCGAATCATTGGATTTGCTTGGAGAGAAGTATTTCGAATCACTGGTACTTGCGATGTTTGAAGCATACCGAAATCAGTTTGTCAATGAGAATCACTTACTAAATAAAACAAATGGTGATGCCATGTTATGGACCTATGCGAACAGTATTTTTTTCGCCACAACTGTTATTACCACAATTGGTAACTTTTCTATGCACTTATTGTAAGCATAGAAAGAACTTAATACTTAGGAGCTTAAATACTGAAATAATGATTGTAATGAAATAGCATTTATTGAATTGAGAGGAAAAATATTCAGCGCTAAATTTTTCTTGCTCTGAGAACAGTTGCATATTGACAATGTTTTCCAATTTCTGGAAATCTTTATTAGAAGCAATTGCTTTGCATTTCAAGGATATGGCAACTTGGTGCCAGCAACACAATTTGGCCGCATCGCATGTATTTGTTTCGCTTTGTTTGGTATACCCCTTCTTTTGGTCACAATAGCAGATATAGGCAAATTTTTGTCCGATTTTCTGAGCTTTCTCTACCGAACTTATCGAACTTTCAAACGCAAGGTTAGGAATATTTCTGTTATAAAGAAGTTTATTAAATTAAAATTAATTGGCAATCGTTTTATGAAATTCAACCTCTCGTTTTAAAAATTTCTGTATTCTTGAATTTTTGGAATTGTAGGTATGTAGGCAGTCAAGACGTATATCACATCATTATCGAGATCGAAGTTCTTCTGCACAAAGTAGTTCTGTATCAACGAAAGCTGGAAGTATGAATCTTAATAGCATCGAAACTGCTTCAGAATCGAGTTGTGAGGTCTTTTTTCTATTTATAAAATAGATGTTTGCAAAGCTGTTATCATGTTTGCAAAGCTATTATCATGTTTGCAAAGCTATTATCATCTTCCCCGCTTTTATTCAGCTATTTCCGGTTTGTAGTAGTGCTTTCAGAAAAAAGCACGCTATAAAGGCTGCTACTATTAAAAATGATTAAGATTCATTTTTGTTACTGTTGTTCAGAAGCCATTAATGTTAATAATGGCTGTGACTGCTTCTCTGCAATTTTTCTTCACCTGAATGTTGGCAAGCAAAATATAATAAACCATTTGGTCTCGAACGTTGCTTCAGACAGTATGCTTGCTAGACTTCAGCAGTCCCAACTTTCTTTTGTAAGAGAAAAGTGGATGGCAGGGATATTCCTTTATCTTTATTTATTATAAATCAATAATCCACTGTCTACTAACTTGAGTATGAATATTTGTTGAGACTGGAATAGAGGTCCAAGATGGTGAATAATAAACTTTGAAATCATAATTCATATGCATTTTCATTGCTGTTTATTTTTTAAGGATGAATTACGTATTCCGGTAGTAATGGTATTATTTGTATTAGTTGCTTATACAGCAATCGGTGGTTTATTGTTTCGATCATGGGAAGGATGGCAATATTTCGATGCTTTCTACTTCTGCTTCATTACAATGGCGACTGTTGGTAAGTTTTTTCTGAGCAAATAAAGCTAGAAGATAATCTGCACATTATCATTCACACATTTAGACTAACAATCATGTATTTTGAATAGGTTTCGGAGACATTGTGCCAACTGAGCAAATGTATATGTTTTTCACGATGGCTTATATCATCTTCGGCTTAGCTTTGTGAGTTCCATGCTTGTTTTACGCTTTAGAACGATAAGCAGATGATTATGATTTTTCAGTCGGATGCTTTGTAATCAAAATAATAGATTCTTTTCAAAACAATAGATTTGTAATCAAATAATAAATAATGTGAATTTTATAAGATTTGTCATGACAAACATTTTCAGAGCTACAATGTGCATCGATCTTGCTGGTACTGAATACATTCGGAAAATTCATTACATAGGTACAAAAATGGAAGGTGCAAAAGGAGCTGTGATGACGTACGTCATATTACTTAGTCATTTATGATTCAAAATTTCTTTGAACGCTTTATAACTTTTTTCGCGGAACATTTTGTGGGAAGTCCGCTTCGATGCGAGCAGACAAGCTTTTAAAATTTGTACATTTTTTTTTTTTATTCCAGAGGTTTGCAAGCCGGTGAACATTTATTGAAACATACTGGTATTGAAGTTATCAGAACTGCTGGCGGTAAACTGGTTCAGGTTCGTGGAGCAGTACTGAATCAGAAGCAAGCTCGTGAACTTGGTGTCGATTACATATTAACTGATTTGCACTATCAGCAGAAGAATATACTGTATGAACCATTGAGTCCTACAGTGCAACGTTTAGTGAAAAGCAGTAATATCAAAGTAATTTTTGAACTTTCAAGTGTTGCAGCAAAAATTTTAAGATATTCTTTAAGCTATGGTAATCTAAAATCTTATTCACTGTTGTCATTTAATATGAATTTTTTAAAAATTGAAGTTTAGATACTACCTGGTGACATTACGGAGAAAGATGGATATATTATGCAGAATAAAAGTTATGATAAACCGGGTGGAAAGTATTATCGTATGTTTCATCGGCGTAGAAACTATATTCATCGTCTGCTGGTACCATCAACGAGTGATGTCGCTGTCATTATACCTATATTACTGAAAGAAACTGATGTGTGATATCTCCGCTATTATTCATATTACCTCAGCTTATCGGTACATACAAGGGAAACATAAATATCAACCTAGGATAGATGTCTCATTTAAAATTCAAATATTTCCTGTTGATATTATGAAGAACTCAGTAATTCAATTGCTGAAGAAAACAAATCACAAATTAAATAAAATAACAATTTTGCTAATTTGCAAGTTGCTGTTCCAGCCGATAACAGATTTCAGTACAACTTTACACGGGTTCATTTTCTCTCTTTCTATGACTTTAACTTTTTGTTGAACTGCATAAATCAATTATGCTATAAATTTACTAGCTGACTGTACAAATTTATAAAAATCGAATGACTAATTTCATAAGGGATAGATATGACATTCGACCACAACTAAAATATTCTGAAACTGAAACACAATGGAGTTATCCTTTGAACATGAATAAAAATTTCAAGGAATGATTTTTTTTGGATTCTCAATAGCATTATCTAGTCATTTGCTTCCAGAATTTTACAGCATGTAATTATTTCTTTTTTAGCATTCCGGGGTCGATCTATTCGATCAGTTTTCCATTAAAAAAAAAAAAGAAAAAAGATGGTTTTTAAGATTTTGCATTGATTTTGAAAAAAAAAAATCACGGTCACTGTGATCATGATATCTGTTATACTACCTCACATCAATTCATCTTAGAAATGAATGAAAAGAAAATTTTAGAATTTAATATATTATGACTAAATTGCCAGATTTTTCGAGCTCTCTGTTTGTACTAGAAGATCATTCCTTTTTGTGCTTCTGATTTTTGTGCCATTTTTAGATTTTTTTTTTTTTTTAATGTAAATGTAAATTTTTCTTAATGTAAATTCATTTTTTTTAGCCATTTTTTTTAATGTAAATGACTGGTTGCATCACATGTCACATACGAAACACGATATACAATGATTTCTACAAGCCGTATATTTCGAAATAATTCCCTCAATCTTCATTTGCACCTTCACTGTGCTTTACCATTAGTACTGACTGTTTTGTCAAAAAGTTTTTTAATAATCTAATTATTCTTTAACTGGTCATAGCTTGCTCTTGTACTGAGAGCTTTTTTCCATGAGCATGTTTCTGATTTCACTAACAATTCACTCGATTCTATGCGTTCAAGATACCTAAGAATATATTTCGGAAATACGTACGTATCCATAGCAAAATACTAATTGTTTTATCCATAAACAAAAACGTTTTTGTGTTCAAATTTTAATAGTCATGTCTTAATTAAAATAACTTAGGGTTAAGTTATGGAACATACATGGTTCACTGGTCATAAAATTCTTTTGCATCAAATGCCGAATAATTATTTTTATGCACGTATCAGCTAGATTGTGGACAACTTGACTTTTTTTTTTGACATATTTTAAGTTAAAATTACTTTTGATTAAACAATCAAGATTTTGAAGCTCCTACTCAAGGATTCAAATGAGGCAAATCTGAGGTTTATATTTGTAAAATAGGAGGTTTGGAGTAGAGTTAAATCTGATTTTTTTCTTGTCCAATATTCAATATGAATATTGATTGAAAAAACAGATATTTGGGTTTTATGGATTTCAGCAGTGAATAAAATTGTTTATATGGATGATTCATTTTAAGAAAAAAATTAACTCTCAACGTATCAAATAGTAGGGTAACAGAAAAATTAGTATAACATTAGTACAGCTTAATAAAAAATTGATAAATCAGGTTTACTATATGAATTAACTGAAAGGATATGGTCGGTACATCTACTTTAAGATAGAATAAGTTCTTAATGAGATAAAATGCTTCATTAAGTCATAATTAACCATCCGTATGTCAAATAAAAAAAATTGAACCTTCTTGTATCGGCAAATAAAGTTGATAAAAATGTATGAAATCATTCAGTTAATATCAACACCTACCCATTTTATGTAAAACTAAAATATATTTATGCATTGAGACTCTCTGAAGAACACTTGGAATGCATTTTTAAGTATCACTTCAGAAAAAAAGGAATGTCAAAGTATAAGAACATAATGTCATTCTAAGATCTTCTACCATCATTTTCAAACTTTTGGTTTCAAAAAAATTCGTCCATAGTTTTTTTGTGAAATCAAAATTTTATCTTAAGCGGCTATTATAAATTGACATATTCAGATACCTGTACCTTTTGTTTTGATTGAAACTGGATGATTTTCTAAATACTTTCACTGGAGTGACAGATTTTTTCCCCAACATTTTTCATTTAATCAGACTGCACCACGGCAATGCGTGTGTATAAAAAATATAAAAAAACAAGTTCCTATTCGAATGCATTGTTGTATCAAAATTTTAAAGCAAGCAAAAGTGAGAACTTTCGGAGATTCAAGACTTTGAAAAAACGAACATTTACATTTTTATTTCTATAAATTTCGATCTTTGATTATTGGATATATCAAATTTACCCACATTAATTATTCCAAGCTATTTTATTCTACACTTCATTTTTTTAAGCGAATTTAAAATTTAAGGGTTCGAAAAGTTGTCGTTCAAAACTTAAATCTTTTTTATCTCTGTTACGGCTTAGAGAACTTCAGCCTTAATGATATGATTTCGCATATTGTAAATATGGTAATAGCTATGGTAACGATTTTGCAGCATATTCTGGAATTCTCGTCTTTCATGTCATTTGATACCCACCTCGATAAATTTCTTAATTTTGTTTTTTCTCTATTTCTTGGTATTGATTGAAAAAAAAAAAAAAAAGTGGACTCTTTATTTAAGAAAATTTAATTTTAGCAATAAAGTAATTAATAATATATATTATCACAAAACGAATAAAAATACTATAAAAATTCAACTGCTGTTTACAGCTTCTCATTTGCATGACTTCAATAATCTTTATTTTCAACCGTTCCTTCATCATCAATATCATCAGCAGCAAGCTAAAATAGCTAAATCAATTAGAATTTTCTAACTTAGCTACATTTTGCTTTTTTAAACAATTTCATACTTTTCAATAGTATCTGAAATTAAGAAAATTTCGAGTTAAAACATTAATAAAATGAATGAATGTTTCCATAGCGTTTTGAAAGGAAATGCTAATACAGATATAATACCTCCTCATAGTCTTTCTCAAGAGCAGCCATATCTTCACGTGCTTCGGTGAATTCACCTTCCTCCATGCCCTCTCCAACGTACCAATGCACAAAAGCTCGTTTTGCAAACATCCGATCAAACTTGACGTCTAAACGAGCCCATGCTTCAGCAATGGCTGTTGTATTGGCCAGCATACAAAGGGTACGTGGTACAGGTGCAACGTCCCCATCTGGTACCACTGTTGGTGGCTTGTAATTAATACCTATCTGAAAATTTTGATTTTACTGAAGATTTTTCGAAAAAAAAAAATATTCATTATAACATGGAAAAATGTTCGGTAACTAGATGCATCTGATAATTTTGGTGATTTTTTGAATTGTTTCTGGGAAATAGCAATTTACTTTAAATCCAGTAGGGCACCAATCTACGAAATGGATCTGTCTGTGATGACGGACAGAACTAATAGTTTTATTAACGTCGGTCGGTGTAACATCACCACGATACAAAAGACACACTGACATGTATTTGCCCTTCGCTGGATCACACTGAAAGCAATTTACTTTTATATCAGAAAAATGATAAATCAAATGAAACAAGATGAAACAAAATGGTACACTAAAGCAAGCAAATTAAGTCACAGTAAACCGAAAGATTATTTAAGTCAGAATGTTTGAATGATTCCAAACGAAATGATCTGAAAAGAAAAAATCAGTGGCAGTCCAATAAAGCAAGAAACAGTTCTAGTTTATCATAAAATGAAAATTTAAAGCGCCTCACTTTGACCATTTGATTGGGAGTGTCAAAACAAGCTTTGGTGATATCCATGACCGAAAGAGATTCATGATAAGCTTTTTCCACAGAAATCACTGGCGCATATGTGACCAACGGGAAATGAATACGTGGATATGGCACTAAATTTGTCTGGAATTCCATCAGATCCACGTTAAGCACACCGTCGAAGCGCAATGAAGTTGTGATCGACGAAACAATCTGAAGTTAGTTGAACAAATTATGAATTGATTTAAATAATCGATATTTCATTTATTGTTAATAACTAATTTTAAAATCTTAGAATTATGTCAAATGATTTCTATATGTGTAGGATTTTTTTCTTCGAGCATAATTTGATATTGTATAGCTAACTTGAGCGATGAGACGATTCAGGTTAGAATAGGATGGTCGTTCAACGTCCAAATTACGGTGGCATATCTCATAAATGGCTTCATTATCCATAATGAACGAACAATTGGAATGCTCGAGTGTAGCATGGGTTGTAAGAATTGAATTATATGGTTCCACTACTGCAGTTGAGACTTGCGGTGCCGGATAGATCGAAAACTCCAGCTTGCTTTTTTTTTCATAGTCACTCGTCAAGCATTCCATCAGCAATGATGTAAAACCTGAACCGGTACCGCCGCCAAATGAATGAAATAGGAGGAATCCTGGAAAATAAAAACGAGAGTTCCAATCTCTCTCTATTATCATCCAATTTTGACCTTAACATCTATCTCAAGCTTATTCATAATTTTTGACCCAATCTAAAATGCAGCGTACTTCTTTTTTCTTTTGATCCAGCAAATGTACTGGGAAAATTCGGGAAATTTTAAAAACTGAAAGATATCTGATAAATTTTCGTTAATAAAGCAAAGCAATAACCCTGTAATCCATCGCAATTATCGGCCAACCGACGAACACGATCTACAACAGTATCAATCATATCTCCGCCAATTGAATAATGTCCACGGGCATAGTTGTTTGCTGCATCCTCATAACCGGTAACCATTTGTTCCGGGTGAAACAAATGTTTGTATTTTCCGGTACGAATCACATCTATAATATCACTGGACAGTACCAACCTTCCTTCATTTCATTTGATCTCATTTATTGCTGTTTTTTTTTTTTTTTTTTTTTTGTTTAAATCATTAAAAGAATAAAGGAAACAAAAATTTCTGCAAAATTTTATATTTAGTTCTGAAAATAAAAAGCTAAGCTCTTGGTTACCGACAACGGTTGGTTCCAAGTCAGCTAGCAAAGCACGCGGCACATAATGTCCACTCGCGGTTTCAGAAAAGAAGGTTGTAAGTGATGACGCATCATATCTTGCAGCCTGATTCGATTCAGAAACTACTTCGCCGTTCGGTTGAATGCCATGCTCGAGGCAAAATAATTCCCAGCACGCATTACCGATTTGTACACCAGCTTGGCCAACATGTAGAGAAATTATTTCACGCTGTAAATAATTTCAGAAAAAATAAAATTTTTTTTTTGTTTTTTCTGAAAAAAAAATTTTTTTTTTAAAAAAATTTAAAAAAAAAAATTTTATTGAAATATTTCTTTCACTTTTAAATCGTTTAATGAAACTATTGTATCGTATCGAATTATTCGGCTTTTCTTTCTTCTTAAAAAAAAGTGCGCAAATTTAGTGCTATAAAACACGCGCAAATTAGTCTCGACATGACAACTAACATAGTATTAAGTAAAAATAGGCAGCTATTTTCTCGATAAAAGGAAACCTAAATATTACAACAGGTAATTGCAATTTCATAGTCCTAAATATTAAATAATGAGGATAAAATCTAATCGTCGTAAAGACATTTTCTTGAATAATATTGAATTATTATTCATGGTTTATTGAAAAAAAAAAACAAAAAAAACAATTAAGTTTTAAAAAGAAAAAATATTTGTACCGTTTTTTTTGCAGTCTGGCCTTCGGAAAACATCGTAAATTCTTACTGAAAAACATAGATAAATTATCATACCTAAAACCATTAATTGTGAACGGCAAACTCAATAAAATTGTTAATAGTTGTTATTTGTTTAGCAGAAGTTATTGCATAAATGGCAGCTTAATGAACAAATACACAAAAATATATCTATTTTCCCAGTGTCGACAATTAAACTGATGATTCAAATGTAATATATATATCAAACTAATGAATATTATTTGGAATTACAATTTTGCCGAATAGATCCCCAATAAAGTTACTAATGCTTCAAGCAATCCCTGCCTTTGGGATTGATTCTTTTCCCGAACAGTTGTTTCTTGTAGGAGGAAATTCCATATAGGCGGAATATTGAAATTTGATGTCAAATAATCAGAGAAAATCATTAGCTCTTTTAAAATATATCCCACAATCTTAGCTAAATATGATACCCATCACAATTAAAAACATGAATAAACGTGCAAAACTAATTTAACATTGATAAATTTCGCAATAAAACACGCTGAAGGATAGAAATAATCCGAGTAACTAACGTACGAAATAGTGCTAACCGTATTCCGTGAGAGGATACACCAACAACCACTCAGCAGAACGCAAGTTAAAATAATAATACAAACAACCGTTCGGTCAGTATTAGGCTGAAATCTTGTTGATATGAAAATTTGCATATTTGCAAGAAAGGCTAAAGCACATATTGTCTCATCTATTTTGTAAGTGTTTGTAGACTTCCTAATTTGCACGTATCATATCCATTAGCTTAGGAATGGATAAAAAAGGCACCATAACATAACATAAATTAAAATCTTTCATCGAAAATTTGCATATTTGCAAGAGAGTCTGAAGTACATATTGTATCATTCATTTCGCAATAACTGTAAGCACACTTCGAAAGATGCTTTAGCTTTAGAAATGGGTGATAAGTAAAGTGAGATTTCAATGTAACTTGTAATAATTTATATAACATTTTTAAAATGATTAATAAAATTGTCAAATAATTATTGAATTACTGACGATAAATAGTTTTTAATATTCTTTTCGTTTTCAAATCAATTTGTCAACTTTCAATAGAATTCTCAATTTGGAATTTTGAAATAATTTTCCCTTTCAAAGATCATAATCTTAGATTTGTTCACTCATAACTTCAAATTTTTGATTTAGAAATGATTCCAGTTCTATGTTTGGATTATAATTGTATTGAATTTCATTAATTTCTTTGATTCTTAATTTTTTCATGAGTTATTTTTTGTATGGTGTTTTCATAATGTAAAGAATTCGGACCGTTGCAATCATTCCTTTCTACCCAAATTCAAAAATAAATCGGTGGAATGAGAACTTTGATACAGATGCAGCGTAAGTGATGTAATGTTTCGTCCAGTTGGTTTGAGAAGAGGTTGGGATGAGGATTATTTCGGGAGTTACGGAATTCGGGTATGGATTGACTGCTGGAATTCAGGATTGTTTCAGCAGATTTCTCCTTTTTCCAGTTTTTTCGGGTTACTACTGTTCCTTCGCGCATTCCTGGTGCCAGAAGAGATAGAGCTTGGAGAACGTGAGAGTAAGAAGAAAAGAGTTTTGCATTTCGAGAGACTCCAAACAACTTTAGAATTCTCGTACTATATCACACTGCAAAAAATTATGAATGTTGCTGCAGAAAAGTAACATTTGAGTTGTAAAGTCGGCAGAGGTTGGTAGGGTTTTGTTGGTGCGGTGCTGTAGTAAGAAATAAGCTGCGAAGATTGGTAAGATTTGTGCATTAAGAAGGAAAGGAAATTGAAAACAGCATTGCAAATGATGAAAATAAGAATTTCGAAGTCAGCTCGTTTTTATTTTCTTTCTTTTCAAAAAATTTTTATTTGTTGCATAATTTATTGGATAAGATTGAAACTACTCACAGATTATGTTCGATAAGCTTCAGTGCTTTAATAAGGATATATATATATATCGATCTCAGATAAAAGATTCTCTTGTTGCTTTTTTTTGTAATTCTTTCGACAAGAGTCATTTAATATTTACAACTGAATTGATGATGATGCTGCGAGCTCGACTTGGAAGTTTTCATTTTTCTTTTTTCCTTTCAATATTTTAATTCTACAAAGTATTTATAATAAAATAGAGTGTGTGTTTAGGCTAAGCAAGCATACAAAAAATTATATCGTAAACTGAACGGCAATAAATTTAGTTTCTCTAAGTCGAGCAGCTTTCAAAGTATATGTGAACAGGTAAATTATACAATCATTCAGAATGATAATTATAAAAAATTTGAGAAGCATGGTTTTATAAATCGACTTGTAGTAGATAACATCAAATGATACAGATGCTTCTTTTTTCTTCCTGCTATTAATATGATTAGTATTCTAGCAATATTCTTCTTGCTGTTAATATGGTTATGTTATAGGGGAGGATGAATCACTGAAAAAACTTGTTACGATTGGTGCACCGTTTGGTGGAACTACTATGCAGTTATGCTAAAAACGGTTAAAATTGTAGGATCTTAGACAAGGTTAACACTAACATTTGTTTCAACATGAAAAGTAGAATGTTTTATTTTGCTTGCTATGATTTACTAGCGACAAAAGTAATTTGTTTTCCACTTAGTTCTCGATATTTCCAGCAAAAAGTTGAGATTTTACCGCCATAATCAAGCTCAGAAACCATCTAGATATCGTTTGTAATATTGTCAACGATAAAGGTTTGCGTAATAAAATAGATTCTGGACAGAATGTTTTGAAATTTAGCTGATTCATATTCAAGACAATGACCCAAGAATTAGCCATGCATTTTCTTGATCCATAATCTGCAGCAGTACTGAAGCAGTTATTTATTTCTTTTAAATTTAAATTCTAAAGATCTGTTTCAAACATTAGTTAAATCCCATTGCAAATATTCAGCATATTCAATAACAGAAGCTAGTGGGATTTGTTCCCTTGCGCATTATGGCCAGGAACAATTGAAAAATGTTAGTATATCATTGTGTGCACTACGTTTTAAAGTTTACTTAAAGAATCCTCACTGAAAATCTCCCAAACAAAGAATCCTCACTAGAAATTTCCTGAACTATTTAAAATGCAAATAGTATATTTCAGAATGAAAGGAACTTGTATGCCGATATAGCTTGGTCAAATTCTTATCTAACATCCATCTGTAGAAACACCAATACAAAAAAATTCAGAGCATATTAAGGAGACTTTTGTGTCAGGATCCTTTAAAACAGATATAGTAATTTTCTGGATTTCGAAATCCTTGTAAGCGTGAATTCTTTGTAATGTTGATCAAACTTAGGTTGATTTTTTCGACTTATAATCTTTTTAGAGTCATACAGCACTAATGCTAACTAATGGTATACCAATGATCAGTTCCTATTGGTGATGCAGGTTGCTATGACGAACGGAATATATCTTTGTTGTAAACAAGATCAAAGACGTTGTCAGATGCAGTGAGGTATTGGTATATCCCTTTAATATATTCTTATTAACTCCTGCGGAATCTAACTTTAGCAACTAATGATTGTGGTGTGATAGAAGTAATTTAGTCAAACAATATAGCTGTTAACAACTGAAACGTTAAGATGTAAGAATCGAAATTCTTATGAAAAAAATGCTTCAAATTATTAGGGTGCATCACGACAAATAAAGCATTACTGCGAGAAATAACATTACATGACTACTGTAGCTTGATTTAGTATCATTTAGTCATTGTTATTCCAGTCTTTTCAAGTCATCCAGTTCGGTTTGACTAACTAATCAATTAATCAATTAACTAAGGTGACTTTTGTCTGCCACTTATTTATCTCACAACTTACAAAAATTTTTGTCATTTTCAAAAATAAGAGTCGCTAGCTATGCGGATAAAAAACCTATAAAGACTTAAAGAAAAATTAATTTTGAGAAAAATCAAGCTGTTATTTAGCTGTGGCTATCAGAAGTCGATCATCCCAAGTATTGATAACTGTGCCGTTGTGAGAAAATGGGAACAAATGCATAGAACGGAAATGCCAGCCGTATTCGTTGTCAGAAATCCGCTTCATTAACAGTTGGCACGAAACGAAGTATACGTTATGTGACCAGTAAACTTTTAGTGTTCATATTTTGAAAAATAACTGGATATTCGAAAACTTGACAAATTAAAGTGCATCATCAAAACGAATAGCTGAATTTTAAGATTTGATTTAAGAACCAAATTTAATTGAGTTCAAAATTTCTATCTACTATATCTTTCGGAAATCTTTTATATCCTTTTCCTTGTTATGGACTTTAATTTCATTTACAAGACGTGGACCAAATTTTGCAAAGCAACATGGTATTACTCATTTCCTTCCTGAAACTCCTCACGGAGATCACGTATGATTCTTCGCTCTCAACTGAAAAAGTGTGGATTGGAAAAATTGCAGACACAACTTATCCGCAACTATCAAACAATTTAAACTTTAGTAGCAACAAATAATTGACTAAATACCGGATTTAAATAAAACACTGGATTTTGCCGATAAACGATCGCCAATGTTTCCCACAACACTGACGACAGTTAGCAGCAAAGCAATGAATGTCTCGATGATTCCCATGCATAAGATCAATCGCACTTAAAATGACAAGAGTAAAATGATTTTTTTTTTTTTTTTTTGATGGATAATTTTGTTCTTTTACTTTAAGGAAATTTTTTTTTTAATGATTCCAGCTGAATAAAATAAGCAGTAAAGAACGTTAATTTATAGACTTTTAGATTTACTTTTGGGTTAAAACTTGTGCAGTGAGAACCAAACCTCGCATCTTCAGCTACTGACGGACGATGCAAACAATAGTCTGTAGCGCTGACGAATATTAATAGTCTTATTTTTCTTGCTCTTCTTTTTCTGCCATCTTTTATCTTCATTTCTTCATGATTCTTCCTTAGTACATCATCCTTCTCTGTTTATTAAAAATATGCTTCATTATCTTGTAAATTCTGCATCATGATCCGAGTTAAGAAATACTGAAACTCCAGACCAAAATACTTGATAATTTATATCATACGTCCCATGATGGCAGTAACGATAACCATTCGTCTCGTTATGGAAAATGAATTCTGTGGACAGTGTCCCTAAATCTCGATAACGGAATATGAAGACAGCTTGATTCATCGAGAAAAATTCGAGACTCTTCGCGAACTTGATTGAAACATCTCTAAATCACTCCCGATTTAAAGCTTTCCAAGTCTCAGTGCATTTAGTGCAATAAGAAATTAATGCGACTGCACACAAGCGCAGCTTCTTTACCCCCATGAAGTTCTTTTCTGTCACACTTCAAATGCAGTGTTAAAACTCTAACTTCAATATTTATCTTGAACTGCTCCGATACGAAGAGACAAAATATCAACTACAGCTAGCAAAAGAATTCAGCTAGAAAACACAATACTCGTTAAACTTATTAAACACGTAGCTCTAATTACAATGTGGTGATCAAAATAATGCAATAAAATGACTTTACGTAAAATCCATGCTTTCCAACTTTACCACTTTCTACTCTAAGAAAGATATGAAAGATTTTAAAATTATTGCAAAACGTGAAAAGATCCATTAAAATGCTCAGTTCACCAGAACATTGTCATGAAAATATATGTCATAAGAAGCATCGGTTGTGGCAGTTGAGGTCAAACACATAAAAATGAAGACTGAGTGTTTTTAACAATATCTAATCTGGACATCGAATATGAATAATATATTATCAAAGATAAGTATATGTTGCAAAATAATTGTGCAAAGCGAGTTAGTAAAAAGAAGCCACGAGTTCCCACCGTGCAAAACCATCACTTTGTGACGAATTATTTTCTACTAATCACCATTTTCGACTGAAAACAATTATTGCAAAAGGGTAATTAAGAGCATTTCGACGCTGTTGCATGTTCCTGAGAAGGATACAGCAAGTTATGAGATAAGAAAAAAAATCGGTAAAAGTTTACTACATAATATTAAACGACTGCGAGGTAATCTATCGCTTCGACAGTTGATCCTACAATTAGATTGATGAATATAATATGTATTAAGAAATGAAACTTAAAGAAACAGGGCTGTACAAGTTATATTCAATAACTAAAAGATCTCGTTACTAGCCAAAATTAATATCAAATGATCTGCTAATATAGCTCTAGGACTAATAGTTAAGAAAAACATCACAAATCGGCAGCAGAGGTAAAGTTCCAATTTGCGGTTTTCTCAGCAGGAAGTGATTTGATAAGAACAACGCAAAAGTAAGTCAGTGAAAGACCTCATTTTTTTATTCCTTAACAAATAAAATAAAGACCTCCATTCCTGACTTTTTTCTGCTCTAACTTGTTATTTTTCGGGAGGTTTCGGAATTTCTGAAAATCAAATATTATCAAAATAATTATAAAAGCTTAAGTAACAATCATACCTGAACACAGATCCTATCACCATCTTCGATATGCAACGCTTGAAGCATCTGACTTGGGAAACGTAACTCATTTGGGAATAGATTAAAACTATTAATATAAAACAGCCGCATGCGTTTTACAGGGATTTTCGTTAATTTTTCAAGCATATGCATTAGACATAAAACTGTTTGCGTCAAACGTATTTTCAGACTTGCGTTGTATCTAAAAAGAAACGAAACAAATTTTCGTTCTGGAAAAGAATTCCAAGGAAATTAAAGAGATTTCTTTAAAGATTATTAAAAAAAAAAAAAAAAAAAAAATTAAAAAATGTGATTGTAGATTAAGCAAAAAAAATTTTGTTACCCAGTTTCTTCGCAAATCACAACAATAACAGCATATTTCTTGGGAGTCATATCAACTTTGCAAAGCTGTTCCACATGTCCATGTCGCTTAACTAGCCTAGTAAATATTTTCGGCTTAATTTCACGGACATCATAATACCTAAACAGCCAAGATATAGACCATATTTTATAATTTACCAAGTAACTTACAAAATACTTAGTTCTTCGAGCTTACTTCAGCATTGTCTCGGAGAGTACATCACACTCAAGATATAAAAGTGACAAATATCAAATATCTATTTATTTTACATTACTTTTCATCAAACACTTCAAACATCTATATTATTTTTCTTCAAAGAATTATTTGCATGATGGTGATAAATGACGATACAATCTAGACATAATCCATAAAATTTGATCAATTCTATGAATTTAGAAGCGTGATTTCTGTCAGTTGTTACAAATTTCACTGGAATTTGGGCCCCAAGAAATAGAAAAGAAGAGAATAAGAATAAGATATCCAAGCCTTGGAAATATTTGGATAAGACTGCTTTTGATTTCACACAATCTACCAAACGTCTATGCGAAGCATTAAAGAAGCTGTGTCATTGTAGTACTCTGAACTTCAGAGAAATCTGGAAACTTAGAAATTTAATAGCATTATAATGCAAGGGAAAAAGAACAGAACCTTATGAGGAATCTTTCGGATTGCTCCCTTTGCTCAGCAGATATAACCGATCCGTTTAGAATCTTCAATTGTGGAATACGCCCAACGATTAGATGGAAATGTTCATCATTTGTATACTCTTTCCATAAAGGGATCGCGATGATCCGCAAATCTTGTAAAGTATTTATATCCGCTAAGTGTTCGATGGAACTCCAGTTATCGATCAAACATTTGTTTAAACTCAGCCGACGAACACCATTTAAACAATTCAGATCATTCGTCTGAAAAAAAAAATATAAGTAAATGGAAAAAAGAGGAATATATATAAAGAAAAAGCAGTAGTGTAAATTAAAACAAAAAAAAAAAAAAAAAAAAAAAAGCAATAGTGTAAATTTTTAAAGATTTTGTTTGTTTCTGTTTCTGTTTCGTTTTATATATATATATACTCATATGACTCATATATATATATATATATATATGAGTCACAATTTGATTAGCGGTCCATCATTTGGAATATTTGAATCAAGCGGTCTAAGCTGGTTAATTAATTTATAGGGATTGCACTTTTTCCTTCGACATAAGAAAAAACACTTTATGATTTGAAATGTGAATATCACAGTATTCTGAAATGTGTAAAGAGAAATAACTTTACAACACAACTCCGAAAAAAGCTTGATACCACTGAAAAAAAATTGCAAATACCTACTTTCATTTTACAAGATGTATATCGAATAGGATTTTCACACAGAGACAATGATACTAAGTTTGGAAAGAATCGCCATAAAGAAATGACTGTTTCCCAGTACTCGATATCACATTTACTTACATGCAAAGATTCCAGTGATATTGACATGACTTCATCGCTAACGTCAAAACGATTTTTAAGATTTCTAAAAAAATCTATGGCATTCCAAACGGAACTCTGAATATAAATGCGTCGCAGCCAAGAACAAAGAATTTCTCATAAAAAAACGCAAGAAATATTGGAAATTTAAAATAATAAGATACCTGTTTTCAGACAAATGTAATTCTTTCAATTTCGGCATTTTGTTTAACAATCTTCGTACTGTTGACATTGGTAAATCCGTTCCATTTAATATAAACAACTCCAAATTCATAGCAAGAGGAAAGCTTGGTACCGTTAAAAATGACTGCAGTGGATTGTATCCTAAGTTTAATACCTCCAATCTGGGTAAAGAAAAAATGGCAATGATTTCTTCCCATGATGAGAGCTTGTTCCAAGCCAAATCTACCTATAAATACAACTGAATAACAAAGAAGATGGAATCCTGCATAATGAAACTACCGACAAGGAATTTCAATTGTAACTTGCCTCACGAGCATATCTGCAGATTGACAAAAACTGAACTTTATCACCGATTCGATCAATATATTTGTGATTGAGTACAAGCAGCAAAAGGGTATGTTCACTAGCCAACTTACATGGACTTGTACCTGTCTAAATTTGAATGGAATTTGAGCGCAAATACTCCATTTCTGGATTTTATATAATGATGACTTCAGCAATGTGGATAAATAAGTCCAACAGCGCAATCAAAAGTTGACAGCATGAAAACCAAAGAATTACTAGACTGATGAATTTAACTAACCAAGTTATTGAACTCCTATCTTACTATAACCAATAATTACTGGAATTAATAAATAAGAACATATCTATTTCGAAAAACTAACCATGGATTTCAATAGGATAATCGATTCATCGATATCCACATTACACAAGTATTTCTTTTCTAATTCATCGACCAGAGATGCTGTCCTGTACTCTTCATTCTAAAAATGACATGAATCATCGAGAATCAGTAGTATTCTCAAATAGTTTAATACATCTTTCTGACACTATGATGAATGAATATTATGAAAAAACTGAGAAAGAAGAGAAAAATTTTTTATTTAACATCACAAAGACCACAGGACAGTACCATCTTCCAAGTGAAACCTGGGTTCTGACTGCAGTCATAGGCTGTTGCGTTCACATCATTTGGTGGAGGCTCATAAAGTTGCCGAAAGTTCCGTTCTAATTTTATCTTTGACTACTGTCGGAGATTAGAAGTGAAAAGCAAGCCGAAAAATTATCTCGCCACTAAATATCTCAAAAGCTGCTCAGCAAAAGAATGATAAGAGATAGCATATCCCTCATCTTTCACCCTTTGAAATTAACGCAAAGTAGTGGGAAACTGTTGTTAATATGTTCAGAAATCACACAATTAGAAATTTCATACAAATTTCTGAAATAAAAATTCCGTCCGTTTTGAAATGTTTTCTTAGAAGATCGATGAATCAGATGCAATGCAATCTGTTCCATTGTTAAAATTAAGCATGTAAACGGAGTCAACAGCAACGTGCGACCTCATCAGAGCTTCCAGCGCTATCGTCATTTGAATCACTACTGGTAGCACAAGCACTGTTATCAGAATCTTTGTCACTACGCGCTTCCATCCTATTCACGGATTTTTCACCAACTTCCCCGAGCATTCTTTGATCAAGCCTAGACCTGAAATAAACGAGGGAGTACCAGGCATGATGTACAGATAATTTCAGGACTTGAACACCTGTCTTCTCCTCTTCCCTTCGACCATCTCACATCGTACTCTTCCCTACAATTCCTGTACTACCTCAACAGTTGTGTAAAGCGAGAAGAATGAAGTAGGAATGGTTGCCTTCGAACGCACACAACACAAGCAATAGGAAAGAGAATGAGAGAGTGAAGAAGGTACAGAGATGAGTCAGACTGAAAAAAGTAATCAGAAGCTTCACCAAGAATAAGAGGGACCTTTCTGTCTCCACTTTAAGCTAGCAGAGCATCCAAAGAGAGCACTAATGACTTTAACAGGAATTGACATAACACCTGGCTAGCAAGCATCCCAAGTACCATTTTTTTCAGGATAACTTCTTAGATTTCCTCCTGACATTTATAGTAGATGTCGAGCGAAGAACGAGCTTTATTTTTATCGATCGCTCCTATTTGGTTTACTGAATCGTTATGTCACCTCGGCTGAGAGCCCGTCTAAATAATGATTTTCTTAGACGTGATTATAAGGAATAAAAGTAAACAAGCCGTAAAGACGCAATTCACATTCTTGTAAATCTCCAAAGGATAGATAGCATGAGTACGATATGTAGCATAAGTAGAAAATCTGCCGAACTGCTTATATATTCGATTAGTTTATATTTCCAATGTATGAGGAAATGGAATGGCCATAGATGAGGTGCCTTGCGCACTCTAAAATGTTTAATTCGAATCTATTTCTTTTGAATTATAAAGTTGAGAAAAATTAGACCAAGTGATATCAAGTCATATTTATTTAAACCGATATTTCTGAACCTGATCAAATTACTTTTTTTGCACTATTACTTATAATTCGTAATACTGAACAAAGCAACTTCATAGCATCGTCACATCTGCACGATGATTCTAATCGAATCACGGATGTTTTCAGGATCCACCAATACTTCCTTCCTCTATTACCTGACGAGACGAGAAACAAAGGGTTATCATAAATATACAGGCGTGGCTTTCGTCTGTTGATTAATAGTCCACTGAACTTGACTACCACAGGTATCTTTTCACATTACTAAGTGCTCTATGTACTTGCTTGCTTATTTCCATAATTGCAGAAATTTAGATATGTCTGGAAATAAAACGTAAATCAAGAGAATAAACAAACAAAAAGTGCAATTTTTATATTATCATTGCTCCCAGTTGCGTAACCAAATTAGGTGAGAAATACTGACGCCAACAATAGACAAAACGTCCAAAAAAGTAATCGACAGAAACGGTTGAAAAAGAGCAATTAATAGAAAATTAGTGATTAAATCGATGGATATCATCATCATTCTATGAACTGCTAACACTTGATTATATTTCAAAGAAAATGTCTCAAAAACAATCAATGTTATGATGATTTTCGGACTTGCATTTCTAAAGGAACTTCCATTTTCCTTGAAGTTAAAAAATAAATGTGAAAATCGCAGGTGATAGATTGAGATTTTTTTAAACGTTTTTTCTTTCAAATTTCTGAAAAATGCAGAAATGGATAATAACTACAAATGGGGTCACCTAACAAAAACTGGTTTTTTATATTTTCAAAAGATCTGCAAAACAGGAAATGGTTGATGTTTTTAGTTAAGAAAGAATTCGTACTTTTCTATTTGAATTATGCAGCATAATTCAGTTTTATTTCATGCATAACCAAAAACAAAAACAATTTGTAATCGTAGTTCTTAGCTGGAGAGAATGGAAAGAAAAGATTTATCGGGAAGATGAAGCGATCAGATTTTTGAATTCGAAAAGGATGAACTTAATCAACTTTCAATTGAATGTTATAACTTACGAATTATTACAAAAGTTTTACAGCACAACTATTGCCATCAAAAAAAAAAAAAGGAAAAAAGGAAAAAAAAACTGCCAAATAAACAAACAACATCAACTGCTAAGTGGAATTCCTAAATTGTAATCTGATAAACAGAGACGGCCAATTACGAAGTATTCATGAGAACCATTTTGGTTTCCAGGAGGCGTTATTCAGTGGAATCGTCTTTAATGAATAATAAGTAAATACTTCAAGTTGTCACAATATGCTATTGCAAAGTGCGAATTTGGAAATTAGATCAATGGCCCAACAGCAGAAGACGACTTCAATTTATGTACCACTGTATCTCTTCCAATTTTTTAACACCTCCAAATATCTATCTCTATTTAGGGAGAAGAATACTTTATGATTATGATGATATTTATCATGTGAATCAAAATTAACAAGTTAAACAACAATCTAGAAATTTCATTGCATTGGGCAAGCAGTAATTTGGGAATCCAAGCAAAATCGACCAACTTTACAGGCTTAATCTAGTGTTCGAACAAGTTAAAGTTAGATTTTTGGAATCTGTTGAAACGCTTTCATTCAGTATTAGTATAACCAAAGGGAACTAGAAAAATTGAGACAAAATTCAAACTAATTTCTATTTCTTTCCTCTGTTCATGCTAATCTGCAAGGAATATGCTCTAGAAAATGTCTATTCCCCTCCTGATATGCCGCAAATGCAGTTCAAATTACTGCATCAATGCATTCAAATTTATGCACTGCATTCACTCAAATAAACCTACGAAAGTATACTTTTGCTCAACATCGTATCATTACTACCATACAGTACAAAGTAAGCTTGAACAATGCAAAGGACGCATTGTGCTGCACTAAGTGCGCAGAGAATTCGGCGTGCTCAGTGCAGCCAAATTCTCTGCGCACTGCATTTTTTATTTGCACTACTGCTGCCATTTTTGATAAATGTCTTACACACAAAATATCGAGTTGAAGTTGCACTTAAAATCGTTGGTAATGACGAGATGTAGACTGATTTCAAGTGGTTTTCTTTAAATCCTCAGAAAAATATTAATTTCTTTGATTTGACTCCAATATTATTGAAAACCAGAATAATTACCAATTAATCTATGAATCATGATTTGCAAAAGAAACCATTTTCACAGAGAGTGACAACTGAAGAGAATCAGTCACTGACATCGGACGTTACTTTATTTCCAAAACAAGCTTTCGATTCAGATCGTCTACATTCATGTTTCTATTTTTTTTTCGTCAATGTCCTGCTCTCGTAGACCCTCTCTGACTGAAAACTCAGAATAATGCCAATTAATCGATAAAACACAATCTCCTCAAAACTTGTCTTCACTTCCTCTTCATATACCTTGCTCTCTTCATCCCAGCCAGATTCACATCATTCTGAAAGCATTACAGTCAGCGCAACTTCAATGTTTCACAACGAAGCAATTGATGTAACACACATTTGTCACCATCGTTGAACTAGAATTGTTAAAGTCTGTCATTTGTGGCAGAAACTGGAATAGAAGTCCACATTTTGGTATAATCGAATTGGTTTTGCAGGTTTTGATGGGTGGAGGTCAAGATGGAGTTCAGGATCATGACTCGAAATAGTGAGCTACGCTGAAGAGAGTGAAGTTTTATAGAATGATGTGGTATGATCTACGTAGATTAGCAAAACTGTATAATTAGAGTGAATTCTTGCAAAGGATGTATGATTTATGAACGTAGACATTACTGTGATGTGCATGAATAATTTGAGCTGCATGAATAATCACCGGTTTATCGTAAGCATTCTTCCATCCTACTTCTAGAAACTCTTTTTTTGCTTAAAACATCATGCATGTTTCTCATGCAGTTCATTCGTGATATCAATTGTAGGACTGTTCTAGCTAATATATTTATGAATTAAGTTGTTGTTAATTATTTCGTTTCGCTTGGAATTATAAGTTTGACGAACTTTTAAGTCGTCTACTTTTATTAGTTTCAGATGCATCAACTGTAAAAAAACTTAGCATTATTGCTAAATTATGCCTAATGATAGTAATCAACTGTGTAACATTCCAAGCACCATTGCTGGATGCAGTATTTGTGAGAGGTAATGAGTTTTGTACTATCTTCATTCTATATTTCTGGACATCTTATCTGAAAGCGCATTTCATCGATGTCTCTGCATTTTCTTGGTTTTTTTTTTTTTTTTTTTTTTTTTTTTTTTTTTTTTTTTTTTTTTACATTTTCCAATTCTGTTTTTTTGTTTGCCTTTTTGTCAACTCTCGTAACACGTTAAGTTCATTACAGAGTTGGAAGTGGCACATTTTCGTGTGTTTTCAAAGCAATATCTGCTTCTCGCGGCCACAATGGCGTGCGTGCCAACGTAGCAGTTAAAGTTATAAGTATGCAGGCTGCAAATGCTTCAAAACTCAGCTCTGATTGTGTTGTTTCGGAAATAAGGATCTTGAAGAATTTGAAGCACAGGCATTCCTTGATATTTTGGCTCAGATTAAAAAGACGGATTCAAAGAGATAATTGATAGCTGAAATTACATGTTAGCAAAAAAGTTTGATTTGCTCTTGATATGTTTATAAATACTTTTTCAGAAATATAGTTCGTTTATATGATTTTCAATGGGATCGGAACAATATATATCTCATCATGGAATTTTGTGGTGGTGGCGATTTGGGTTCTTTCATTAAACATTGCGGCTCACTGCCTGAAGCTGTTACGCGCCGTTTTTTTCATCAGTTAGCTTCAGCAATCCAGTATATGCGAGCAATGAATGTGGCGCATATGGATTTGAAACCGCAGAATATTTTACTTACTAACCGCTATAATCCTCTTATCAAGGTTTTTAAGTTAGAAACTCAAATTTTTAATAATTATGTATTAAGTGGTTAAATAAGAGTCAGTAACTTAACTTTTGTTTAAAAGCTTCGCTTGAATATTTCTCTTGAAATAAGTCGTGACAGGTATCGGACTTTGGCCTTTCGCAATACTTAAGGAAGAATGAACAGGCGTCATCATTCCGTGGCTCGCCTCTTTACATGGCACCAGAAATCTTTTGTCGAGGATCTTATGACAGTCGTGTCGATTTGTGGTTAAGTTTTTTTTTCTTTAGTGCGGTACGCTTTACCAAGTTTTATGCTAAATTTAAAAGACTTCAAGATGCTGAATTTAAAGATTTCCAATTTGAAAGGAGCTTTTTCAAGCTCATGTACTGCAGGTCATGCGGTATTATTCTCTATGAATGCTTATATGGCGTGCCACCATTTACTGCCCACACATATGACAAACTTGTGGAACAAATTTTATCAGTGCAGTCCATAAATTTCCCGATGAATGTGCATCTTTCACATGTTTGTCTTGACCTTTTGCAAGGTATATTTTTACGTAGCAGTTGGTTCAAATTATAATCACCATATTTAAGGCAGTTTTCTGACTTATATCCAAGAAATTGAACGTTTAACTTACAGCTTTGCTTGTTCGTAATCCTCGTGATCGCATTACATTTGAACGGTTTTTCACGCATCCGTTTGTGGATCTCGCGAAATTGCCTTCGTCTATTGAGTTGGATAAAGCTGACAGTTATGTAAAAAAATCGCAGCAAGCTGAATCTGAAGATGTGTGTTTTTTTATACTAAATTTATTCATTTAGATATTATATCAGTGTACTATTTATTTCTGTAAACACATCTTTTCTGAATAAGAGTTAGCAACAATACTTATATATGTTAAGAGTAGTTTGTGAGGTCAGCTTAATTTTACTATGCTTATATACAGGACAATGGAAAATTCTTTTGTAACCATGGAGAAAAGTGCATGTAAATTCATCGGATGAGTCACCACAAAAAGTTATTCAGAAAAAAAAAAAAGTATCTGTCATTTATATCGTACTGAGAATAATTTCTTCACAGAATCTAGTTGAAGCGATAAAATTATTGTCAAATGCCGTGCAAATTTACATTCACTGTTTGGAATTGTTCGACGATGATGAAGAAAAAGCGAAATTTCGGGAAAAAATTAAAGCATATCTGAAACATGCTGAAGATATGAAGGAACGTCTGCGACCTATTACTGAGGAGTTTTCGCAGTCTTTTGGTGAGGCGGAATGGAATGATTGGCCTCAGGTAAATTTTTGTTTGAATATGGATTAGAATAGTATTTGTTTATTCTAAACCTTCAATTTTTTTTTAAAATTTGAAGCTTTGGTAGATAAAATCTTATCTCTTCTTTCGAACTATTTCGAATTAATGTTTAAGGAATATCTAGTATTGTTATCCAGTTTCAAAGAACGTTTTCTCGAAATTCATGTTCGAAATTCAGATCCGTGCTGCAGAGCTAGTAGCACACACGGCACATGATTTGGAGTGTCAAGAACAATGGAATGAAGCACTAGCGAAGTATACACTTGCAATTGAAAGTGCTATGCATGTTTTAAGCAATGAAAACCGTGGCACAGAACGCTCCATTAAATTGCAACGTAAAGTTTCCAGTTGGTTGTCTGCAGCGGAACGAATAAAAGTATGTTTTAAAAAATATGTTTAAAGTATGTTTTTTTTTTGCATCTTTTTTTTTTTTTTTTTCAAGCTTGTCATCAGTGGTGTTAGTTTTTTCTGAATGAATGATATAATTTATTTCACTCTATTGTACGTTTTGAGGTCCCAGAATTCTTTTTTTTTTTTCTTTTTTTTTGAATTTTGCAATGATTAAGCTTGATTACTTACATAAGATGTGATTACGAAAAATCTGCATAAGCAAATGGTCAATTTCCTGCTGCCTAATTTATTTTCAATGAATATGTTGAATATTATGATGAAAATTTTGATATGCAATTTTAAATTCCTTATCAGAAATATGTTCAAGTTATGAACGATGATTACGAGATTTCGATGAACAGTATTGATGAAGATGAGAAGCAGTTCCACCAAATTACCACAAATAAACAGTGTGTAATCTCATGAAGTAGATTAATCGTGTTTTCTTAATTACATTTGTTTCTTCTTTTCTTTGTTATTGCTTCTTTTATCTTATTATTTCGAAATGATTGCTGAATAACTTAGAAAAGAGGAGGAGATTTTCATTCACACTAATTCTATAATTTGATGATGAATTTTTGTTTGTCTTTCCGTTGTTTTCAAGGAATGTAAAGTACTGTGTTTCTTAAAAAATAAGCTGGTGATGTCAACTTACTGCTGTTGTACAAATATTTTTATTTATAATTAATGTAGAGACTATTAAATTTTTCGAACAGTTAGTGACTAAAATTGCAATGAAGAATACTTTTTGTCAACCATTTTGCTCTTCTCGATCTAAATGTTAGAATTAATAAAGATTTCAAGTTTTGGACTGATCCTCTTGGGAGTTGAATAATGGTTATTTAAAGTATGGTTTCGTAATCTTATTTGGATTTAGATCTATAAATTAGAACTAATTGGAACTGGACTTTCCTGATCTTATTAAAGTGTTGACAGAAGCGTTTGATAGATGAACACCAATTGATACGTTGCAGGTTTATTAAACTTATTCCAATCTAGGACCGACTCCTTAGTAAGGAGGCATTTACGAAAATTGTGTAGTCGTATCGATGATTTATTAGTATGAAGTTCTTTCGGTGCGACATTTCCAAAAACGTTTCTTACATAAGTAAAAAGTCTGCTAAGTTCATTTCTCGCAAAACTTTGTTCGGAAAAAGTTATACTTGCTCAGTTCATTAAACCGTAATTATTGTTGGGATTTACATATGCAATTCAAAAATGAAGAAGAAAGAAATGTTGTATATATATCTTCTTCGTAACGATTGAAATGTTCTGCTGCTCCTTACGCTGAATTCGATTTTGATGTTCCCATTGCAGTCCTTTCGAGACCTTGTATTCCAATACATCATAATTAGACAAAAATATGTTTAAAAGTAGGGAATGCCCATTCCACTATGGTGATTCGAACTTCTTGTGCTCTTAATAATAAAAAATCATGAAAGGATCAAATTGTGAGTTTAAAGTTTTTTGTTGCTGCAGTAATGAATAAAGAATTTGTTTTCCACTTCCTCTACAACTGTTATTAGCATTATGAGTGTGGAGTTTCATGCACGTTCAACAGCTTTAACGGTACGAATCGTGGGAGAATGGTGTGGACAAAAGCAACTTGCAAAAAACCTACTCGAGAGTAAATCGTAAAACTAGAAATTTTAAAAATGAACGCATGCTATCCAAAGAAAAAATGATGCGAGCTCAAAAGACACACTGTAGAAGTCTTTTCACTGAAGGAAAAATGATGTCATGAAGGAGTGAAAAAAATTGTCAGGTTAAATATTATTAATTTAAATCAGAGTGATGCCGGTATAATGGAAACTGTGGTTCTGCAAAGACCTAAAGACTTCTATGATTCGAAATTTTAATCACTTTAGTCAGAAAATTCTTTCAAAGAGAGAATAGCTTCTTCAGGTTTTCTCTGCTGCGGGTTTCAGCTGTGAATTTGCTTTAAGAAACCGACGAATATTAATCACGATAATGCATTAAATTAATTTGTGCACTTTACGCGGTTTTTGCTAACACTAATCAAAAAGACCAAGTAGATTATTATATTTGATCATTGCTATGAATGCTTCATTGGATATCCAGATTTAATGCAATAAACGAAATGGATTCCAGAAATATGGCTTTCACATACTCTGTAGCTTCCAGAATTTTTTGCACATTAGCATTTAAAAAATCCGAATCCAAATTTAAATTTATATCTGAATGAAGATGATGCATAGTTAATAACTTCAGGAAGAAAATAAAAGTTTTAAAAAGAAGATGCGTCCGTCATTTGAATTGATTTGTGCAATTATAAATGAGGCGAATAATTTACACCTGATAAAAGACAATAAAGGGATGAATCTATAGTCTTTGAACTGCGTTTGAAAACGTTAGTTTGAACAGCACTTAACTAAACTAAGTTTTTTTTTTTCTTTTAAAAAGATTGAATTCTTCTCACTCAAAAAATTGTTGCTTTTGCTTAATGCAGAATTTCATTCTTGTTTGATTTCACTTTAATAGATTCGGTAAATGAAATTACAAAAAAATCAAATTCATGAGACATAATACTAAGTTCTCTTGCTGTTTATACAAACAGTTGAACGACCACTATGCACAGAACATTTATTTGCACACGCAGACTGCATACTTGCTACGAACAATCATCCAAACCAATCGATGCTTCATGACTTGTTTCAATTTAAGCTTTTTTCGTTTTTTTTCCTATCTTGTGATGTAAATCCCCAATTTATCCTTCTTCATTCACACCTTAGATTATCAGGAATTACCAGGAACTGTGTGGTCTTAATTAGTTATCATTCTTCAATGTCTTTTACTTGTCTTATTTCCTTCCACACTTCATCATTCTTGCAAAGCAAGCAGCAAGCTTTTTTCGAATGTTCGTGGAAGCAATAATAACAATGATAACATTTAAAGCATATGTTTAATTGGTTCATTTGGGAACAGTGTGCTAAAATACAAGGAAGCAGCTGTCCTCATAATACTAGAGATATTTAAACACACTCTTCCGAAATGTACTAATTAGACGTGCCGTATAGCTCATCACTTAGTGCCGTATAGCTCACTTCTTAAAATCTCGTCTATTGGCTATACTTTAATAAATGGATTAGCAGTTTCTTTTTCAGGTCATCTTAAATTCATGCTTGAGGAGTACCACTGCATATCGATAATGGATCGATTTATTGAAGTTTTAGAACTAAGTGAATGAATATTTGCATAATGGGTGATAATACGAACAGTCAATGTGTACAAATGTGCCTTCTTCTGTACACCATCTTGTTTTGGGTAAATTACCTTGCATAATGAATTAGCAGGCAATAAATAAAATTTCTGAAAGATAACTTTCAATAAGATTAACACTATTTTCTTTTTTCAATAAATTACTGCTCGAAAATGAATGAAAGATCAAGACTATTTATAATACATTGGAAGTTAGCCTTGTTGTCCATATGATCGCTTTCAACATGATTAGCAATCTTTGCTTTCATTTGGTACTTTCGGAACCTAGTCTTCTTATTTAGGTACCTAAGAAATTTGCGTACTTGTCATTTTTCTGCATTAAATTTGTTCATCGTACTAGTTGTTAAAGGTGAATGTACTAGTTTATATTTTCGAAATTTGAATACTTGAGCAAATATCTTTTGTTACTGTTTCCTCTAAAATTTATTTTTACCAAGATTGCAGCTTACTGGATTAGCACTAATATTTTTATCGCTGTTAACACTGCTGGATCCACGTCGCAATTATATTCTCGACTTGGTCGATTTCTCTGAGGATGATCCATTACTTCGTGGAGCCAGCTATTTGGCTCTTTTTACCGGTTCTGTTACAATGATAATTGGTTTTATTGGTTACTGTGGTACGATCAAAAAGTCACTATGCCTGCTCATTACTGTTCGTTTTGTAATTTTAAAATTTATTTACGAAATAGCAATGTAGATTTAGTTTTTAGACAGTTAATTTTCTCTTTAAAAATATTAAACTTGATTTAATGTTTTGCATGAATCCACTTTGATAACTTCAATTAAGAATCCGATAATATGATTTCGTTATTTCAAAAGTGGAAAAAATGCGATAATTTTGTCAATGTATTTCTGTAAGAAATCGCTAATATGATTGATAATTTAAAAATATATTTGAGTAATAACTGATTTTGCGGAACTTTTTCTAGTTCGTGATCTGTTTGCTCGTGCTATTTTTTGCTGATGTGATAATCGCTTGCTTGGCGCTATTCTACCGTAATAAGGTTGGTAACTTTCGGTATTATAAATTAAAATTCATTCCTGATATGTGTAATGAGGTGTAAATTGCAGTTCGTTGGCGACAAGCTTAGTGTATATTTAATAAAGTTAACACACGATCGGTATTATCGTATTCATTGGGTAACACCACTCATCGACATCATTCAGTATTATGTAATTTTTATTTAAATTTGACTTCTATTAATTTAGTATTTATTATAATTTATAACGGCACCACCGCTAGGTTCAAATTCTGCAGTGACGGAACTTTGCAAGAAATAGACTTATCCATAAGTTTATAGTTTCTTCCTTTTGTTATAAAAACTGGAAGAGATGTGGAATCTTGGATGAGTATGAAGGTGTCGAACATAAAATAACTATGTAATCTAACTTGTCAGAAATATGGAATATTGGTTGATCAAAAGTGATATGAATTTCAAGCAATCTTAATTCACATTTCAATTCGTTATAATCCTTTAGAAGGATTTAATCTAGTTGTTCATTCCCGTGTTTAAATACCGTTGCTTGCTTGCATGTTGCTCTTTTATTAATTTCTGCTTTTTAAATGTAAAAGTTTATGGCATTTGAAAGATGAAATGTTAATTGATAGTTTTGAAGTGTTGTATTACTGTCTTTCTTCACTGCAGGTGAAAATATTTAAATTTCTCAATCAAAAACATTTGTCGACCATTTTTTGTTACTTACCGTTTTTGCATTACAAAACTTCTCTTCTCAATTCGTAGGTAGCTTTATTTCATTACCCACTATACTAATCAACTAAATTAATATATTTTTTTCTGAAAGTTGAGAAGCAGAAGAGATGCAATCGGCGGAAGCTCTTGTTAGAAAGCTCTAAAAATTTAACTTTTAGTTGCAATTTTTCAACAGACTGAAGCCCTAAATTTTTGTGAAATAAAAAATGTTTCATTACACTTACTTCCATGATCGAAAACCTCCCAAATAATATCATTCGAGTTTTCTTGAGATGCCTTTATCAAAATTTTAGTTCTTGACAAATGATTTTGATCAGAAATTGCAATTGCTGATAAAACAAAATTATGGTGTGAATCCGAATATGGAATATAATGCCAAAGTAACCTCGCTCATCGACAAACTACAGTTTAATGTTAGTTAAAATTTTTTGTCGTTGAAATTTCAATATCAGTGAATTTAGCTTATATTGAATACTGATACTGGTATTGATATTGATATGAGATTGATATATGATAATCTCAAAATTCATAATTTACAAATGATTTTGAGGAGCAGTGTTGTGGTTCAGTGGATTACAAAGAATGGAGCAGCAGTCGCTGGCGTACATCCTTTTGGACCAATGTTGAATTACTGCAGCAACAACCACAGTTTGGTTTTGATGTTGTACCAATTACGTGTTGTGTACAGTTATCCGGTGCTACGCCGATGAATCCGGTTGCCAGAAGTTCAGCACGCTGTCAACAGTTTCAAGCTAATAAATTATGGAGGCATCAAATGGTATGCTAATACTAGAAGTGAAATGTTATAAGTAAGATTTCTGATATATTATCGGTATTACTCTGGATATCTGGAGGAATTTAGTGTTTCAAGAAATTTGAAGCTAATTCATCTTAAAATTTTAAATTGGAAAAACTATTTATAGCATGAGGCATTTTAAAAAAGATTCAAAAATTCAAGCTTTTTTTGCACAAGCGTTCTCTACGCAAGCTTTCAAGTTATTTACTACACAAAACTTCAAATTTTGCGAATTACTACGAAATGGAATCGAACGGTTAAAATTAAACAAAGTAGCAAAAGTCAATATTTTTATTTGGATGTTATGCATTCTTTTACTTTCGTGATAATGAACATCTGTTCGAGTTGTATATCTTGTGGAACAAAATTTTCACTCCGTATTTCTTCAGTAGATCAAAGACCAAAACTTATAAGATCTATCTATATTTTTTCAAAGCAATGGGTGAAGAACTTGCAAAGTTATTTGAGGAGTGACAAGGAACATTTACATTTTTATTTATATGGAGAACGAGTCAAAAGTTGGATGTTAAAAATGATGCATCAAATTATTGATTATTGGAATAAATCATGTTTGTTGTGTTTACGAGAACACTGAAAACTTAAGGGTATAAATGATTTACGGTCGAGATGTATGCTTGTACACGCTTTCATATCCTCTTGGTTTTGCCGTTGCTTTTACCACTCATAATTTCATAATTTATGTTCATAATTTTCTCTTATCTAATTATTAAATAATTCTTCCTTCCATCTTCTTTGCCTAATTGTTGCACCTTTCGAAGGTGGAATATTTCCTCCACTCTTTCTCTTTTTGTCATGTCATTAAATCGATATTACGGTTGTGCAATAATTTTTGATTTTTTAATCCATAACTATCATGTTATCCTCTTCTTGCAAAGTTGAAGCCTGTCGTCATTTGTTTCTATCGGTGGTTTGCTTGAAAAATGTTTTGAGCGAAGTTATTAATAATTAATTTCTAAGGAGATAGTTTACTCTAAGTTAACTAATTTCATTCGTATTTTTTAATTTCAAATACGCCAAGCCAAATGTATGTGTGCTGATGTATTTGCAAATAGCATATTCTTCCAGCAACAATGTTGTGGTGCCACCGGTCCCCATAATTATTATGATTCGTTTTGGTACAAAACTAATACAGAGCGTGGTACTATATCATTTGTGCCGCAGTCGTGCTGCAAACAAATGCAAGAAGCACGAGCCTGGTTTATAAAACCAATTGATCCAATGTGCACTTCATATAACTACCACACTTCTGCTTTCAATAGTTCTGTCAATATTCAGGTATGATACTTGATTTATTTTCGCTTTTTTGGATCCAAAAAAGATAATGGTCTTGTAAAAGTACAACCTAACATGTTCTAATTTTATTACCAGAAAAAAACAAAATCTTCAGTCTTATCATTCTCTAAGCTAAAAACTTATTTTCGCTTCATAATCACTAAATAGTGATCAAAAGTATCTTTAGACATCAAAAGTATGTTTGAATACAAACTACCAAAAGCACGCTATAATAGTTTTTAATATGGAGAAGCGTATCATTTGCACACTTAAGTAGGTATTATTTTGCAATGATGAATTAGAGGAAGTGATAATTGATGTCTAAGATGACCAAATTATACTGGGTACTGTGTTTTTTTTTTCAATTTTTTTTACCGAAACTAGATTCGCTTTCTAACTGTGGCCAATAAACATAGTGACGACATGATTAAAAAGAGACGAACACTACTTGAATTAAGCACATGCATAACATAAAGATATGTGGAGCTGTTTCATAATTTCTAATTAAAAAAGCTCAGTGCGATTTCAAACTGGGCGAATCGAGCTATCTATAATTTAAAATCCGGAACGACAATTACAGCACGGTTATTAAGCATCAGAAATAATTGCGATGAACAAAGAGATCTTTGGAAATACGGAAGAAATTGCAGCATTTAAAACAGTGGTGAATGAAGTATTTTTGCAGTTAAGGAGAGTTTCCTGTGGAAAAGTTGCCATGAATAAAGCTCTCAAGTAGAATAAGAGGTAAAAATAAGGCTTAGCTACCCGAAAAATTGGACGTCCCTCACTTTGCACAGAATTAGGAAGCATGCGATGTGTGAATTATACGAAGAACTGCTGTGAGAATATTACTATAAGAAGGATGAAAACACACAGAACTTGTGTGTTTTCATCCTTCTTATAGCAATGTTTTCAACTTGTGTGTTTTCAACTTGTTTGATCTGTTTAAAGAATGCAAAATGCTGGGATATGAATGGTTATAATAACGAGCAGTGTTGATTGTAATTTTTCGTAAGATTTGTCTTAAATTGTTGAAATAATGCAATAAATTTCGATAACACTATGTGATCGGACGTGAGCGAGGTGTTCGATGCTGATGACCGAGATACCGATCCTAAATGAGGAGATGTGGCTTGTTTGCTTAGCAATATTATAAGAAATGAAGGAAATGAAGAAATACTGTTTGAAAATATGCGATGATATTGATATTTTTGAAGATTCAGATCTTTCACCTCTCCTTAAGTAAGTTTGAAGTCTTCTAAAATCAGCACGAAAAATAACTGCTCAAGACAGTGAGGAGGTTAAGAGAAAGTAGATGATGCTAAGAACCACACAAAAAACGAATACAGACAAGCAATGACTGGGTCATATTTCAAACAAGCTTGGTTTCCCGTCACAATGGTCACATCATGTTTTATTACAGATCAAACTTGGGAAGGATAGAGAGAGTTTTTGATTCAATGGAATTTATGATTTAAATAATCACCATTGGACTAGTGCTGCTTATTGTCCAAAATGTAATCACTAAAAATTAGTAATCTGGTGCTGTATTTACATGAATGGAGATATTTATGTTCCATTGGTTTACTTGTTAATTCCCAAGTCACTTCCCGAAGGTACCGTTATTGAGATAGGATTTTATAAGTGGAGAATTATCTGAACATGGGACTATTCATCCATTTCTTACTTTCCATTATTCCTCATTTATAATCAATTGTGAAAAATCTTGTCGTTCAATTTTCTTTTCCTGCACTTGAAGAGAACTGTGTAATGAATTGAATTCTCGTTTAGCTATATAGAAATAAGCAAGAAGCCTTGTTGAATTCTCGTATATACTTGTTGTTTATTCAGCTTACTTGTTAACAAATTTCTCTTTTCAACAAAACTTCTTCCTTTTTTTTTTTAATATCGAGAGAGAACCTTGTGCACATCTAATTGCATGGACGAGAATGATGTAAGGATGTGGTAAATTGCAAAGAATATTCAAAAAGCAAGCCTCATTTTTCCGTTACCAGGCCAATTTCTTATTTTTGTTTTTAAGAAATTTTTGATTAGGATACAGAAGTATGTGCCAAATTTGCAAAATCATTTTGAAATACAAAAGGAGAAATGGAAAATGTACTTATTAAAACCAAGATAGGGGACATTGGTAATTAACGTTTATTTTGCTTGTATTTTTTGTGAATTTTAGGGTTGTCACGAAAAGTTGTTAGATTGGCTAACTGTCCAGACAGTCATGTTTGTCTCGATTGGTTTATCATTTGCGGCATTTCAGGTATAATTGATTTGACGCATTTAAACTAATAAATTTCAAATATGTTTCGAATTAAGAAATCAGATAAAAGATTTAGATAATTCTACTCGTTTAAACTTTCGCAATTATTCATTTTACGACATTTTCTCACTGACAATCTTAAATTTTCCTCTTTTTTCTCAGCTGTACCTTTGAGGAAATGGGATCAATTCAGAACATATAATGATAAAATAAATGTGATAACTTATGAGTAATATCACCTATGTCATTTATGATTATTATAAAAGAACATTTTAGCTCATTGGAATTTGCATTGCTTTATCGCTAACGCAGCGTGTGCATGGCTTCTACTACTATGTTACAGTATGATCAATTCAAGCATTTTCGTCGCAATATATAACTTCGTAATTCGAAATTTCGTTTCTATCTATTCATTTTATATTTTTCTGTCGATCTCAAAAATTTCTCACTGTTAAAAATGAAAATATTTCAATAAAACTTTTAATTGTTTCACTGTTAAGTGCATCATTTACCAACGAAATTTGAATGTAATTTCATCCTCAAAAATGCAGAATGATCTATAATGTTTTTGCGGCACAATTTGCTCTAGTATATTCTACATCCCGATATACAAGTAGATCCATTTTGTGCATCATTTCTGTTAGTTGGTTAGGTTGGTTGTATGGAGTGTTCCAAACTAAAATAGGTTTTTGTGTTATTTTAATGTCGAGAGTCAAAGCGTTTTTTATAATTTTTCATTTAAAATGATACTGATTGTCTCTTTTTTTTAAGCAAAAAATGAAATTCTGAATATCGGTTTTTTAAAAATGATTTAGATTAAGATTGTAAATAATATGAGTTCAGAAAGTAGTAGGTGTCATCACAGATAAATTTGAAGGTAATAGGCACAACAAGGTTGTATTTTTTGTGACGTGGAAACGCTAAAACATTCTAAATTGTTTCATCTGTTGAGATGCTCGTTGGTTGGATTGTTTCAATAAATGAATACCGCAAAGATTGATGAGTCTTACCATTGTTACAGATTTGAGTATGGTTAAGAAAGGTAAGAAGCATCACAAAAAAGTTAAGAAGGTCAAAAGCAAAGACTCTGCGCAGGCATTGTTAGAGGTAAAAGGTCATTTAATACAGGAAGTCTCCTCTGACCTCTCTAGTATAAGGAAACGAGATGAAACACAGACTATGAGTGACTTGTTGTGGATTAACTCGAGAATCGAAAATATCAGCAGAGTTCCAGGAAGAATTCTTCGCAATGATGAAATATGCCCCGAAAGTAAGACAATATTCTTGTGAGATTGATAGCGTTTTCGTAGGCAGTAGGTGGAAATTGCAGATGAGAAATGAGGACTGAGTTACTGTACTTGGCATTTTTTTTATTAAGACAAGAAGCATTATCGTAAGCAATAACGATCTTAGTGTTTACTGTTGTTTCTTACATGCTTGAAAGCATCTACAAAAGGAGCATATTATGGTACATACTGTTGATAGATATATATGAGAAATTTCAATGAAATTTACTGCAGTAGGAAGCTAATTGTTTGTTTAAGTTGTTTATGAATTAAATGTACTACGTCTGTTGGTTGTTTGATATAGTGAATTTTTTTGCACACAGAAATAGCATAGGAGAAACAGTAGGCGAAAGTAGTACTTTATCAGATATCAAAAATGAAAAAAGATCAAAAAATCAAAAATACATATTGAAAAGAGCACATTAAGAAAGGTGCTTTGCGAAGAAATGGAAAAGATTTCTAATGCAGCACTACATATGGATCTTTCACTTTCACTAAAATAGTTTTTATTTTTCTGTTCGGTGAAACTAATTCAGCACAATATCCGATTTTGTAGTATTAAAAAATGCTCTTCAAAATTTGAAAAGAATTTCCATAAATGTACAATAGCTTGTGTTGCATCGATCATGCGGGGATGAGAGCGGTCCACTGAATATGAATAATTTCTAGTAAAAATAATATATTTAAATATTTTAGATGCAGAATTGAAGAAGTACAGAATAATAGCACCTGAGTACCATCGCAGAGGTGATCGAAAATTCCTAAATCAAGATTATCGTGGAGCTTATACTGATTTTTTACATGCAATGAAGATACTAGGCGAACACGGAGATATCAGTGATGAATTTGGAAGAGATATAAAATTAGTACGAGTGTATCAAGATAAATGCTGCATTTGTTTCTGGATGCTCTATAGGATTGGAAGATATCAGGTCTTTTTTTTGTGTGAATTTTCTTTATCGGTAAGATGAAATTTAGATTGGATATGGTGGAAGATCTGAAGTTTGCACTAACATGGAGTTTAATTTCGGCTTATTTTTTTCAATTAAAGTTAAATGATTTTATAAGTCATTTGATTAGCATTTCTTAATTTTCCAAACTTTCCCAGAATCATCTTATTAAATGTTTTGAATGCTACAATCAATTGATCGAGAAGGATCCCACTAATGCTTTTTGGTACAAAAGACGAGCAACTCTTCAACGCGATGAATGTCATGTCTATAAATTAGCTTATAAAGGCCAGTTCTTTTCCGATTTCTCATCATTGTTCTATCAAGTCATTTATTGCTATATACCGGCTTTTACCTGATCCCATATCATGATTGAGATTACTAGAGAAGATTTATAGTGTCATCCGTCTAATCTTTTCCAACCGATGGAAAACTGTCAATGTTTCATGCTTCTCTGGCCAATATATGACAGCCTGAAGCTTTCGGAATATATCTATCAATGCTGTAATATCATTCAGCATTACATCTTCATGTCTCGATGAAATGTGTAAATCGAATTTTCGTTTATCATATTAAAAGTAGAATAGCGCAAATATTGAAAGTTACTAAAAAAAAAAATCCATTTCAAGATCCAACAATATTATTAGATTTTGCATTATTTGCGGCACTGATGAAAGAATACCATATGATAATGACAAAGGAAGAAGTGAAGGACACCATCTATTGTTATCGTGAAACAGCGAAGGCGGTATGGTCATTAGAAAAGGAGAAAGTAAACTTACTCTTTAATATAACATTAAATTGCATTTTCTACTGAATTCAGAAATACTAAGAATTCCTAGACGTCCTTTATATGCGTTTCAGACTGATAGTGCCACTATTCACTTACCGGCATAAAGAAGACAGCCGTTTTGGCAGATCAGGTTATCATGAATTCACATTCAAAAAGTTTGAACAGAAATTATGATACTTTAAGATACTGTCCCCAGTGCATACTTCAGTATCTTAACTTTTTTTGTTTTTTACTATCCCAATCGTTCATAAAAGTAATAAAACAGAGGAAAAGAATTGAAACTTGGATTTGCAAATAAAAGGTGAACATTTAATAATGTATGGAGTAGACAATATAAGTTTAATTGTTGATTATCAGCTTAAAGTTCTTCTGTTTGAAGACAGTAAAGGCAAACTCATTACCATACTGCTTCTGAACATCAAATTTATCAAGTTACTTTCATTCATTCATCTTAGACTGGGACAGTTTGCATAATCTCAGAATGATCCATTATAGTCGTAAAAAAAATGCATGATTGCATTTTTATTCAATCAAAGAGGTTCCGCAATTTAGCTGGAGACTAGAAAGCCTTTCCTAACTTCGGATTGGATAAATTTATGGATTCTATATCCATGTGACGATGTACTACTCGAAGACTTGTTATCTGTTCATGAAGAAGACAATCCTGAGAATAAATCCACACTTGCTGAAAGGTTACAATTTCCATTTTATTGATCTAATTTCAAAATTTCCCTCAAAGATTACAATAATTCTAGTCGTACGACGATTTTTGGACAAATTGATTATCGAAATTGACTGATCACTGAGTTGCTTCCGACTGTTACGTGACAGCACGTCTTACGCGGTCTTTTAGAGCGACTTTGATTTATCTCACTAAGATTCTACTGTTTAGTCTTCGTAGGCGATAATAGAATATTGTTTTTTGATCATTATGGTATTTATTTCGACAGATACCTTTGTTTTTCTCAAATCATAAAAATT
Source organism: Onchocerca flexuosa (assembly GCA_002249935.1). Lineage (NCBI taxonomy): Eukaryota > Metazoa > Nematoda > Chromadorea > Rhabditida > Onchocercidae > Onchocerca > Onchocerca flexuosa. Next base: position 68,740 of record KZ270031.1, read on the forward strand.
CTACGAATAGTATGTTTAGCGAATTTTTTCATTTTCTCTTTTAATAAATATGTATAGGCAGAAGAGAAAGGGAGAGGAAGAGAGAGAAAGAGAGAAAGAAATGGAGTATATATATGTAACTGATGGTACCATATTGGCAAGAAATTTATATCAGATTCAAAAAAGCTTATTTGGATTGATCTTAAGCTCTTTCAGTGCTTATAAAGATGCTTTGAAGCAAACTGCACGAGGATATCACAGTCTAGCTGTTAGCACATTACTTGATGCATACATACACGGCCAAGAAATGTATCGATCCGAAGCATTTCTGCTGCTCTCGTTAATTTATTCGCAATTGCATGAGAATGAGGTGAAGGCCTTCCATATACGACTTTAAAAAATAATTAAAGAGAAACTGTCGAGATTTTGATTTTTTCGGTATTAATAAAATCCGAACGTACGCTTATATGTATACTTGCATACTCATCGGTGCCCAAAACCACGCACGTTTGCTGTTGCTCAATTAGCTGGTAGTTTCCCTGAAATGTTTTTGATCTGTATCTGAGTCTTCGAGTTAAAAGAATTAGTAACATAAATTTCAGGTGGAATATTATTTGGATACTTTCATAGACTTTTGGGAAGTTGACCAATTCAAGGTGCCAGTTCATCGGTGGAAGCAAATTTTTATGCGATACATGAGTTTAGCACGCACTCTATTAGTATCGCCTTTGGAGTAAGTGAAGTAGATGATTTGTTGTATAAAAAGCAGTTTTTAAGCTATCATCTGACACTGTCACTCAAGGCAACCGAAAATATTTTCTAGAATGAACAACATTTCGGACCTTCGCTTCCTTGTGGACTGGGCTGCATGTTCTATACATTCCTACAAAAGTTATATTAATCAAACATTAAGGCGTTGCACATGAAGCGCGTTTCAAAAAAGATCGCAAATGTCGTTTAGATCTGTTTTTTTCAAAAAACTCTTTATTGTTTTGGAAATCGATTTAACATCCTTACATTCAACCCATGGATGTAATTTTTGAACATTAACAGAATTACACCAAACACGATGTTTTTAAAGGAATCTGGACTTATCAATGTTCACACCCAAAGAACAAGCACAATTTTATACACAGACAGCGCTCACAGTAGCTTTACGCCTGCAACTTTTGGGAGGCAAAGATTGGATGCAGAAGAATGTCTCGAATATGACCAAGTTGGAGAATATTGAAAAGTTATGTGATCGAGCCATTAAGGCCGACAGACAGTCTTTGCAAAGTGGGTTCGTTTAACAGATTTCATCTATTGCTATGCCGGATACTTTTTGGAAGAATTCTAGGCTGAAACCTTCGAACTGAAAATATTTGCCAAAAAATATGTGACATTCCCTAGAACATTCCTGCGATGATATTCATGTTACCAAGGTTGCTGCACTGCATAAATCTATCCCATCATGTATATTTCTACTTCTTGCTTGTTCCTCTGTGCTTTTAATATTTATACTTATAGTTGCATCTTCTACATAAGTTTAGACAATTGAAGCAGATCGCTTTGCTTTCCATCATCTCGTGTTCCATTTTCAAACTTCCATTGCAATGTACACCAATATATGCAGGCAAAAATGCGATATTTGATCAAAAAAAAAAAAAATTAGGTTAGAAAAAAAGACTAATAAAAAAAGTTAATTAGTATAACAGAAGTAGCCTTATTAAAGTGAAGTAAAATATATCCATGTTAAGCATGCTAAGAGAATATACAGTGATGATGATATCAGTAATTGAGAACGCAAGCAGTGACTCTGTCCGTAACGCTCTTTTGACAATGACAGAGTACCTTGAAGCAAATCAGCGGCATTTTGAAGCTGATCATCACTATTCTTTTGCTTCATGGTGTCTATTTTCTGTAAGTGCCACAGATTTTTAAGAGCTTGTTATAATCAAGTTATTAATTTCCTTATGAATTGCTTGGTCCTATAATTATGCTGTCATTTTAATAGACATTAAGATATCCCAGAAATATGGAAATGACTTGAGACAACTTCCGAATAATTTACTGAAGTTGGCATGTGTTATCAATTCATTATTCTGATACTCATATAAACATAGTAAGCATTTCCAGGGTTTTTTTATTGTTGAATGTATTGATGAAGCGATAAAATATGGTACAGTATTAGAGAAATGTTTGTTCTTCCCTGGTTTTGTTTCATCTTTTCTTATGTGAGTTTTCCTTCTGTATTTTCTAACTTCGTTCTGACCTATATCGAAGTAAATGGCTTGTTGCTGCGAACTATAAAGTTGATTATGTATAGATTTTCAGCGAGAAGAAATGTCCAATAAAAGAAAATATCGATACAGAAAATGTTCTAAAGTATATAAACAAAGTTGAAGAACGATTGAGTAATGACCCCGAAAATTTTCGTTTGTATTTAAACATTGCTGAATTCTACTATCATTTGTTAGTATTTTTTGACTTTTGTTTTTCTTACGTGTTTGAATTTACCGCTCTTGATATATTTTTATACATTACATTATTAGTGTTTTTTTATACATTACTATTTCGGTTACTGAGATATTTTCTGAAAAGTATTTCCTTTGCTACCATGTCAATTGTTCCTACCTAGTGATTGTCGTTCTTTTAGCCCACAGCCGCATAATTTCATATTCAAAGTCCGGTATTTCCGATCTTTTCTATTATTTTTCTCTAATTTGCTTATCTTACGATCATTCAGCATGACATTTCTCATGTTTCGTGTTTTATTGCATTTTTCACCGTTTATTTAAAATTACAGAATATTTTAAACTTTTATTTTCACTTTCTGTCATTTTCTAGTAACCAATATTTTGGCCACTTTTTCCACAATTGCTATTTCTTATTTGTAAGAAAAGTTTTGGCATGTCGCATCTGCTCCAAAATCTGCCGATATTCGTCAGTTTATGCGATTTTCTGCAACCACTAATAAGATCACCAAATGATTTTATTAAAGGAAAATCGACATTTGTTATCAGTTAGTGGTCTAATTTTTGTTTTGAAATAATTTGTGTTTAATATCTAATTTAATTCCGCTAAAATTAATTCTTCGGCTCCTTTTTCAAAGCTTCAGATCTCAGCCATAACTATTCTTTTCTTGCAAATTTTTCCATCAGTGATCAATAATTTTTTTTTTTTTATGGCCTTGATTAATCTTCACCACTTCCTATACTTCTCCGTTTTCTTGTATCTATTTGAGATTTCCTTATAAACTTAGGCTGGCATTTTTTAAATTCATGTTGATGTAATCCTCAATAATTCCTTTTCTTCTTTATTAATTTCTTTTATTCTAAACAAACCTGTTGCATCATTTCTCCGAGATAGTCACGTGATTTGAAGTTATTAAGCTATCTTATTTTCTTATCCAGTTTTTTGACTCGTTTTGAATTGTATCTGAACAATATTGATTACTAGAATTTGCTCATATGTTTATTATCTGAACAATACATCTTCATTTGATTTTACCTTAATATTTCAGCACTTTTCTAATTCTTCTTGAGTAGTGAGCAGTAATTTTTTTTTTTTTTTTTCTATCACAGCGTAAGTTATAAGAATTTCTAAATATTTATGACACTAGATATGGATATAATCCTTAGATATTAGTATATATCTTTACTGCAATTTTTGTTTTGTTTTCTCCATAATTACTAAATGCCAGAATTGTTTATAATTCAGGAATATCATGGAAGAAGCAAGCTTATATGCAAACTTAGCTATAAAATACTGGCTAGCTCATATCTTCCAAGGGCGGTTGGAACAGCTGGTAAGAAATGCAGTCGTGTTAGAAACTCTCGCGGAAGTTGAAAAGGAAGTCAGAGGCATAAAAACTTGTACGGCTATTATTATCATTACTGATATTAATTTGAAATTGATTTGGAAGAAATGAACTATCTATATTCAGTTGCTGAAATGGAGAAGCACCTGCAGGAAACGTCAGCTAATGATTATGTAGATTCAGGAGTATCTGATAATATTAGCGAAATATATGAAAAAAAAGAACCGAAAAATGATGAGCGAGAAGAGTTCAGTAAGTTTCTTCGGTTTTGTTTATCCATTTCCATTCATCAGTTATTCTGCTTTATATCCACCCGCCATTCGAAATCGATATCTCATTTGAAAGGAGGAGCATTATTTTAGGATTTTTAAATAGAATGTATAAGATTCTTGAAAATATCATTAAGTAATGCGGTATCACAGATGATAAAGAGGTAAGTGGATGATGTCATTGACATTGCTATGATAGGTATGGTAGTATAATTGGTTAGAAAATGTGTTGTTATGGAACATAGGCTCGAATAGGCACTGTTTAAATTATCAGAAAAGATAATTCGAATAAAGATAAAACTACATTGCACATTTCATTATTTTTGATAATTCTGATTTGATATTTTACAATAAGAATTCTACATTGTCATACAATTACAACCGAATGAACGCTCTTACTGTCACAAGTTCGATTTTCCATCTTATCCTTATTTAATTATTTTCAAAATGTTCGGGACAGGACTCGAGACGCTGATAGATATTAACTGAATATTATTTGTTTAGCACCGATCTTTTCTTGTCAAATTTCTAGAAAAGCCAGTTCCATAATATTTTCTACATTTTGATCAGGCTGCCAATAATTCGAACTATTTTTCTACAAACACCATTCTGCTTTCTCGGCTTCCGAAAGGCATGTTTATCGCAATATTCAATCATATTTCAAAATGAAACATTCTTCACCGCTGTTTCGCCTAATTCGTCATAGATAAAAATCCATCCGAGTTCATCGGAAGTTTTTTTATTCATCATAAAATCTTTCGGGATTTATTGTACGTTGTAAAAGCTAATTTTATATTTCGAACTGTACAATATTTGCAGATACAGAAACTACGGCAGAAGAAATCTCCGATACCTTGGCTAATATAGCAACATCAGAAATGACAGATGAATAGAAGATTCTATGAATGTGACATCCTGAAATTCAAGAAAACACGGATATACTTGAAAAGTTCAGATAAAGCTGATGGTTTAGCTGACTTGACTATCCAATAAATACTAACTTTCAAAAATTCTTTTCTTATATAGTTGAAGAGAATTCAATTATGAAAATATATCGTTGTTCCAAGGAAATTTGATTGGCAGCATAGCTGCAGTTAATTCTTGTATTTAATTGGAGATATATATGTGCCAGAAAAATTATTGTTGTCATTCTTTCCTAACAAGGATTCTTTCCCAGCATTTTTAATTTTTTTTAACCTCAAATAGTAATTTTGATTGGACAATCCCCGAAAAATTTGAGATATCGAATAACTGCTTGCAAAAAAGTGCTAAACAGGCTGGGAGAGGGTTTGATTTCAGTGATTATAAAAAGTGGCATTTATCTTTTGCAGTGTGTCTCTTGTTTCGTATTTCTTTGCTATTGTCATCTGTATTGTTTTTAGTGTGTTCCCGGAATATTCAATTCATAAATAAATGAAAAATATTATGTTCATGTATATTGTTTCATCCATCAAATGTATTTGCCGTTTTACAGAATAAATGCTGGTGGAATTTTTTTTTTTTTTTAAATGTAGTAAACAGTCTAAACAAGTTTGAAGGGTATCTTTTATCTCCAACTGAAATTTCTCAGAAGGGAAGGGATTTCGGTAGCTAAGAAATACTTATCCACCTTAGCCAATGTTTATTTTCATGCAATGTACAGTAATGAAAGGTGAGAGATCTCAATTCATTTCGTGCAACTAATCATTTTCAAATTTATCTGCAAATCTACCAAGTTTATTCTAAAAAAGTGATGAGGATGGGAATTTCTGACTATAGTAACCCAGTTTAAGCTCTCAACCTACTTGATTGAGATCTTTGATCCACTAGATCGAATCAGCATAGGTATCACCATCAATTTTATAACCAGAACTTATGCCACCGCAAAGTAGAAGATGTTCGACAGAAATATGCAAATACACAGTATTTCTCCTGCATGCGTGATAGATGATGGGTGGGATGGCGGGTTACTAGGATGACATGTCGAGCCTGTTGATTAGGATTTTGTAGCTTCGGAGTCTATTCAAGCAGTAGCGCCTTTTCTAACCTTGGAATGACTTTCTGCCGACAAAGTTGTACGTAAGACTGTTAAAGATGACTTTAAGTGCAATGCAAATCATGCTGATCGATTTGCGTTCTTTTTCCCTTTTTACGTCTAAGTTATAAGTTATATACATCTATGCTGTATTTTTCAGTTTCAGCTTTAATAGTTCTTCAACACAGTGAGTTTAATGGCCGATGAAATAACATGAAAGCAAATCTTTTTGTTATCGCTCTATATTATGTTTTTATTGAACAAGGTTATTTATTATTCCTTTTAAGAGATTTCTTGGATTTAACTTATTTTAATCGTATTGTGAGGACTAGAATGGAAAATACAACCGTTCGTTAATTATTCGTATTTCAATTCCTTCTGAATTCATTCCGTTTTATCTGTATCTTACTTCGAGAAAATGAAATTCCACACTATAGTATACTTTGGAAGAGCAAAACAAAGCAGGATTTTATTGCATTGAAAGCAAAGTGCTTATTGAGAATCATCAGGAATATAAGTATATTAGGCGATCATTGCTGTTTTAGCAGTATTAACGAAAGTGACATTATTAGCTCGACAACGGAAAACTATCACACAACTAACACTGGACATTGACAAAACTATGATTACATCAGCGACGGAAATCGTTTCTGATATTGATGAGTCGTTTCCTGTTCTCATCGCATTGGATGTTGGCAAAGTTCGAAATTATTGTATTTCTGAAAATCAATTAAAAGGACGGCGTAATTTGTGTGGTGAAACCATTCATCTGCTGGGGTGATATCTAAAATTTGATATTGCTGTTTGACAGTCATTCATGTATGTGATGTCACTTCGTATGTTTGTGACATTTGCATCAGCTATTTCGATAACTAATTGACAAAGAGGAAGTTTGAAGTGTTAAGTATCATTCCATATTTTAATGCTCTGTAAATACATTCTAGAATTCGACGAAAATTTCTCTTTATATTAGTCAAAACATTGCAAAAAAAAAAAAAAAAAAATACCCCATTCCACTGATAATACTTGCTAACTTGAGTGCAATCTTATTACGTCACTAATTTTTATGGTGAGGAGTCACATTTTTGGAAATATTTAATCTCGAGCTGCAAATTTTGCAAATTAATGTCAAACTGCAACTGTAAGTAACTTCGCTGCAGAATATTTTGGCCTACATGGAAAGCTGGCTGCGGTCATCTAGCGGTAACATTCGCGTGATGGCTTTGGATGATAACAGCAGAGTCCCTGCATATGTACATCGCAGTAGTGGTGTTGTCGAGGAAACAGTCACTTCGCTTGCTATCGACTGGGTAACTGGCAAACTGTATGCATCTTTCTAAACTTACCTTGTATTTGGGTGTCTTGAAGCGGAAAAAGTAGTCTGCCTGTTTTACGTTGTTATTTTTAATTTTTCACGAAAGAAAATTGCACATCAACAAGAAAATTTAAAAATATTCCTAGCAAAAGTCATGCCGAATATCTTTCTTTAAACTAGATTTCTTGTTTCATTTCAAAGACCAAGCCGTATGGATGGATCTTTGCAGGATGTTATGTCGCAATATAACTTAAATTTTTGTGTGTCACCTAATTGCTAATTTTTAAGTGAACACGAATCTAAATTCATATTTCAACTTGTTCAGCCTTTAAAGAAATTTTTGAAAAATAAAAAGGCATAAACAATTATTCTTAATAAAAAGTAATTTTTAAAGTACACTTTTTAGAAATCAATTTTGTATGAAGAATAATAATAATAATAGATTTGTACGAAGAATAATGGTGACCATCAGAAAAATGGAGGTTGTAAAAGTTGACATAACTAAAATGCGTTGATAGCAGTTATGCATAAATTAAAAAGCTTTTAAGCAGTGAATGTACTTTTTTTTTTTTTTTTTTGTGGGAACATTTTTAAGATACGTCGGTGTTGAAACAGCTAGTATGCATAATGCTGGACGCATTGAAGTATGTCCTTTGGATGGGCAGACTAGTTGTGCCATTGCATTGTATTCCGGCTTTGAAAATCAGAATTCTCGCGTTGATGCTCTTCATTCTCTTGTACTTGATCCAGTTGATGGGTAATTTTTTCTTTTTTGTAGTTCTTATTATATAACCCTCCAAAAAATCAACTTTGTTTCAAGAGATGCTACATATTTAGTACTCGCGGTTCGTTTGAATTCCTGCTGAATCAGTTTATTTCGTTTTTAAATTCAAATTAATTTCACTGTTGCTCAGATTTTCCACTTCTACATTTCTAATTTATTTAACAGCTATATGTATTGGTTAAATCGTGTACATAAACGCATTGAACGAGCATGGATGGATGGTCGACATCATGATCCTCACTGTTTCAAGGATGATACCACTGACGTGATTGCTACATCTGCTCTTACGCTTGAACAGGTGAATTCTTTTTTCAGAATCTATGATTATAAATGTTTACAAGGAAATACGTTTGTAATAACAGTTACTGTAGATTGGTCTTTTTAGTAACTAAGGAATAAACACGGTTAGTATGATTATTTCAACATATCTGTCGATAATAGGGCCATCTCATGTTGAGCGAGGAATATCATCTAATAAAAGAGTTCATTATTCCTTTAAATGAAGAATAAAATTATTGAAGTTTTACTCATTTATCAGAATGCCTGCAGTTAGAGATAAAAATAGTGCGATCTCAAGTTTTTTCTTTTTTTCTGAAAAAATTCCAAATATTTTAAGGCAAGCCGAATGCTATATTATGTTCGTACTCGAACATCACTGGATAACTCACAAATTTGGAGCTGTTCATTATATGATCGTGAATCGTGCCGAGCAGTTATCAATAAAGTCAATGCATTTTACCTCGATGTTTTCAGTGTAGGTAGTTGATTCGAAAATCTCATATAAAAATCGTTCCAATTTTATATAAAAATCTTTGGTTGTAAAACCGTATGATCACAGATCATATAGATTTCTGTAATGAGAATCTTTTCTGCCAAAACTTTAGAGGTGTAAAGTTCTATCCTTTTCTATGTTTTCGCTTTAGTAAAGAGATAGTTAAGGATTATTTGATATGGACATCAGTGACAAGTCAGAATTCCGGCATAACAATATGTGAGAAAGTGGATTGTGATCATACTGCTCGTGAAGTGGTTAATTCAAGTGGTGTTGAAGCTCTGATTGTATTCGATAAACAGATTCAGTCGTTGAGTAAGTTTCTGTGCACTGCTTTCTAAATCGGTTCAATGCTTATATCTGTCATGAGACTGATTTGAAGTCCTTAGTGATGCTGGTATGAAAATATCATTGGGACTCCAAAAAATTGTGGCAGCTCTGAAGGTTATTCAGAAATTTCTTTTATTTCAGGGCAGTCGTTGAATCCTTGTGGATCAAAAAATGGTGGCTGTTCACACATTTGTGTGCTAATTCCTGGTGTACCGTGGCGATCTTGTCTCTGCCCGGTGGGAGTGCGGCTTCTTCAAGATCGCTTAACTTGTTCACCTAATGGTGACTGATAATTTTCAGTATTATTTATTTCTGAAACTCATTAAATTACTTGGTAATAGTAGTGCAGTTTGCGAGTGTATAACTTTCGGAATAATTCTGTTAATCTTGGTGGATTAAAATGGGCACTATGATTTGGTCCGCATTTTTATTCAACATTAGAGTAATCTCAAAAATCTTAATTTTTTTAAGGGAATAATGAAATTGCGTGGTTTCGTTCATTCGCATTAAGATTTTGTTTGCTTTGAATGTTCCCATATATAACTGATGCAATTATATTAGGAAATATTCGCCATTGATGATTTTAATTTCTACTGTTATTAAAATTTCAGGGATAGAACGTTTACTATATGTGGCGACGATATCAGGCTTAATTTTTATTTCATTAGATACAGCACATCATACACCCTTACCATTTCCAAATGCAGCTTCTGAGATACGTGATACTAAAGTTGTCCATATCGATTTTGATCCAGTTGACAAAAAATTATTCATGATTGACGGAGACATGGGTGTTATTCGTAGATGTAATCCAGATGGCACAGGCATGGAGGTTATTACTTTATTAAGTTGATGAGATTATTTTAGATGAAATTAATTTGAACAAATATATTTTGAGTAAGGTTTTTTTTTTTTTTTTTTTTTTTTTTGATTTTCGGCTGTTGCTAAAGAACGTTGATATTCCTATTTCCAGATTTTTATCGAAGACTCCGATAAGCTAGTTTCTGATGCTCTGGCTGTTGATTGGTTGAATCGTAATTTATATTGGTTAGATAGTAATGTTGCTCAAATCAAGGTTTTTGATATACTTGGTTTCTAGTAGCCGGTTGTTTGTTACTTTGAAAACTTTATGCAGCAATTAGAAGAGGCTCAGTTATCGCCATCTTGATTCAGTCTATTCATTTCATTGTCATTTAGTTTACGTTATCAGTATTTTGAACTAAAAAAACCATTAATTAACAATTTCCTTACAGTTTGTTTGAAGTAATGTACCATATTTCAATACTATCTGATTTCGTCACTCTTCATAAAGTTAATAAGTCACCTTTGTTGATGATTTACTTATTTTGACTGATTTTAACTGTATTGTGTTTAAAACTGTGTAAAGAATTTTGTCTCTTTTATTTAGATGCAAAGTTTATCTAGCAAAGGACGACAGATAGTAATATCGCACGGATTGAAACAGCCACGTGGTTTAGCTTTGGATCCTGATGGTGGCTACATGTTTTTTTCAGACTGGCACGAAAGCACAAGTCATATCGAGAAGGCATGGCTAGATGGTTCACATAGGCGAGTTCTCGTATGTTTTTGTTCTGACTAGAAAATTTCGTTTTCTTCTTTATTTATTGTTTCTGCCTTGCATTAGTATTTTAGATCATTTAATATAAAGAGCGACATAAATTTCTAGGTTTCATTGGAGAAAGGTGCCTGGCCAAATGGAATTGTGGTTGATGCAAAACATAAACGGTTATATTGGACAGAAGGAAGTCGATCATTCATTAAATCAGTAGCTCTTGATGGAAAGTTGGATGTGCAAGTTTTCTCAGAAAGTGTGAATCATCCTTATTCGCTTACTATATTAGGTCCTGTCATTGTGTTTATTTGTCTTTATTCAAAAATTTTAGATCTTTGTTATATAGACAAAATTTTGCCAGCAATTTCGGGCAAGATTTGATGAGGAATGATGGGGTTAGAGTTTTCGAACCTCCTTTTAGACTACCTAAACAAAATGGTGTCTTATTATTTTACTTCCTGAAACATGGAATTCCTATGTTTTAGCCGAGCATGAAAATCAAAATATTGTATATAATGGCCATAAATGAAAAATATGAAATTTTTTTAATTCAATTGAAAAACCAATTGATAATCCAAGTTATGAAGATTTCAAATCCCAACTTCGCTTCTAATTGAAGGCATATTCTATTGAATTTGATAAGTTTGTCACTTGTAGGTAACTCATTATACTGTAATTCGCTGTATGGTCGGAAGATATCAGTGTTTCGTGTACCTCGACATAATGAATCTTTCTTCGACGTGCAATTATCTGTAGTCTCTGATTCTGTTGTCTTTGGTCAGATGGGTATACGAGCGGTTAGTCTGAATCGTATCCCAGAGGGTATTTCTCCATGTCAGACAAGTAATGGAGGATGTTCGCACATTTGTGTCAAACTGTAAGTTTCTAAATTCGAATATAATTTTGAATACAGATTTAATATAGATTTCCGTGAAACACTTATTTTTATAATATATTTTTATAACATTTCTTAACAAATAAAACATCACTGAAAGCTATTTAAGAGACGATTCGGACATATCGTAAATTTTGAGTTGGTTGAATTGCTTTATTTGTTTTAAATAGGTGAAAAAATTAAGGGATTATTTTCTAAACAACAAATGAATGAAATGTTTTTTTGCAGACCACATGGCGAAAGAAGCTGTGTTTGTCCAGTTGGCTATGAATTGCAAATAGACAGGGCAACATGCATTATGCCCGCTGCATTTCTCATCTACACGCAAAGCATTACTGTGAACTCAGCTAACAGCATCATGAGAATTTCTTTGGAGGCAACTCCAGCAAACAATCATCGTATCAACATTGCTGATATGACATCAGCTCCAGTTAACGTCAATATCGACTATGTAATTCATTCAGTTTTTTATTAATTATGGATAAAATCACTTTATCTCAATACGGTATTCCATCTGGCGGTGGCGTGGCTGATCACCGAACATATCTGTATCTCGAAAAAAATTCACAATTGCAGTTATTTTGTTCAGTTTTTTCATTATTTTTAGTTCATTCCTAAATTTATTCGTAAAGTTTTCATATTATGCGTTTCATAGCCATTCTTTAAATAATGTTAATTTTCTTTAGAATTCCCAGAGAATTTTTTGGGCATCAGAAGGACGTGGTCGTTCGATTCGTTCACTGCTTCGTAGCGCTTTTTTTAACGGCTCTGGTTTGGAAACTGTGTATGAAGGAAATGCAGTGAATTATATTGCGGTGGACTGGATTACCTCAAATATTTATTGGTTAGCGAATGACAATCTTTAAGAACTTAAAATATATTGATGTTAATATGGAACAGGAATAGTTTTTCCTCGTGTTTTCCTTTAGTGTTCGTAGAAATCAAACATCTTTAATTGAATTTGGATGCTATTAGTTTTATAAGTTTTTTTTTTTTTTTTTTTTTTTAAATTTTATTCATTGTACCATACAGATAACTGATTTACTTATATAAGAACTATAGAGATTTGGCATAACTGTCAAAATTTCCAGTCGATTTGAGGTTTCTTCAGAAAATTATTTCTGTTGAAAGCTGCTATTTGTGATAGTTGTGTAGGCAGATACCAAGTAAGAGATGAAACTTCGAGAAAACAAAGCAAGAATAAGAAAATACCAGCTGTTTCGTTTTCATCATACATCTCTTCCTTATTCTAATCTTATTCGTTTTAAGGTGTAATATGGAACAGCGTCGAATTGAAATGATTCGTGGAGATGGACGTCGCCATCGTACAATTGCATGGGAAAATATCGATCCTCGGTATTTGGTTGTCCATCCGCTCCAGCGATTTCTTGTTTTTGTTAATTATTATAATCGTCAGAAAATCACTATAAATGTAAGTATATTTTTTATTTTGTAATACTTTCCATTTTGTTCTATAAAAGGCGCTAAATTTTGTGCTATCATTTTTAATCTGAGAACTCTGTTTTCTGGGGTCGAAGTAGCTGCTTTTTTAATTTACTTCATTTCTGTGTTGTCGTGAAATTTGGACATGAATTTCACTATGAAATTCATATGCAAAAATTTAAGAATATCCTTCTAAAGATGATTTGAGTAAGCCCATCTTTAGGTTTCTTGTTTTGCATTTTACAAAGTATTACATAATTAGAAGATACCTCTCCATGGCGAACAATCAGGAGGCCAAGTTATTGTTCAGCAGTTGGATACAGTTAATGCACTTGCGATTGATTTTGATTCTGAATTGTTGGTATGGTCAGAACTGGACGAACGAGGAGGTGGAATTTCTGTTTCTGACTTTAATGGTTTGTTTTTCTTCTACCCAGATAAAAATGTATTTTTTTTTCTTTTTTTTTTTGATTTTTGACTTATTAGCGAATCTACTATCACATTTAATGATATGGACTTAGTTTGAAGTGCTAAGCTAATTTCATTTCGTATTTCAATAAAAACTGATACTATGTACGTTTCGTGATCTAAAAAATTTTTACGTTATTGTTGACGAACAGAGTACTCAGGCAGAATTACTGTAAGAAAAAAAGTTTGCATAAGTCAGTTAAGTTATTAAGTTATAATCAAGTTTCACACAGGAAAGTTGTACATAGTTCAAATATGTAATAACTACCATTGTTTTCATCATTCTTATTGTTATAACAAATTACAGTATGAATTGAAAGTGATGTCACAATCTTTTGAACCGTGCCTTCAGAAAATGAATTTTCTAGGAAAAAAAATTAAGTCATTTGCAGGAGGAAGACGTGCTCGTGTAGTACATAGTGAACAGCTATTACCTACTGCATTAACTGTTTATAATCGACAAATATACATTGCGAATATGAATAACAATACTATTGATCTGTATAATGGCGACATTTTAACAGTTTTACATAGTAATATTAGCCATGTTACGAATCTTGCTGTTGCACATTCACAAATAAGTAAAGGTAGATGATTTCTTAATTATTAAGCAACTAGGCCTTGTTTAACTCTTATGATTCAACTTAGCACTGCTATTGATTATGTAATGACCAGATAGAATTGTTGAAGAGGCCACTTAGAAGAGTTTTAACTATTTCTAAAATTGTTTTTAATTATTGACTACTGGCATGAACTAGGCACTTGAACAGAGTGATATGCATTGCACAGTTAAAACCGTTTATATACTCTTTGGCTTGAAATATTCGTGACTTATGGATTACCTGTCCTGTAAAGTATTTAAGGCTGGAATGGTTGTGTTCAAAATAATGGTGGCTGTAGCGATATATGCGTGGCAGTTGGCGAAAGTTTGTATAACGCAAGTGCCAAATGTTTTTGTGAGGACCATTTTACATTTGATCCGGTTGAAGGAAAATGCTTGCGTAAATTATTTTCTGTCAAGACTTGTTTGCAAAAATTGATATGCTGAAAAATAATTAGAAAAATAGAATCATATTTTGAATAGAGGATGTTATTTTTTATATCTTCTTCATTTTAGCACCAAAACACTTTCTGTTGGTCGCCATTCGAGGTCGTTTCATACGTTTCAACTTGAGACGAGCGGTTACCGGTGATATATTCTGGAAAGATGTACGCCTTCATAACTAGAGTTTCTTAAAAATCGAATTTTCAAAATTTACAGTTTAATATAATTCCAGGATCCTTATTCAGTTTTATCAGTGACAAATGTTGGCACACCAGTTTCAGTGGGTGTTGATTTATTTTCTTCAAATCGCTCTATTTATTGGATTGATTCTAATGATGACAAAGTTATTAAACGATCATCAGATTTATTTTATTCCACGGTATGTACTAATGTCACATTTTGCACTTCAAAAATTACTTAAAGATTAAAAGTAATATCATCAGAAATTGAGTTTTTTGTAATTCATATTATTTTTGCATATTGGTAGTTATTTTTAGACACAGACAATCGCATTATCGAGACGTTCGAACTGTGCAATACTTTTCCATTTGGCAGTTGATGAAATCGGTCGACAATTATTTATTTCATGTGCAGAACATGGATTGAGCCATGCATCGTCCATTCATGTCTGGCGTATAAAGGTGATTCTTGTTTGTGTAGTGGTGTTAAGTTGTTATAACAAAATTATTTTTTTTTTCTTCAGAGTAATGATCATTTGGAATATATTGGCGTCATTGTGTCAGGAAGAGAGCTTTCTCCAGTAACTAACCGATCTCCTTGTCCTCGACAAATTGCTCTTTTTCCTAGACTAAAGTACGTTGCTTTACGGTGCTTTCATCAAATTAATTTATGCTTATGTTTTAACCTTAATTTTAAGAGCTTTCATTATTGATGATCAGTTATTTCAGCCTCCTTTTTTACGTAGATGATGGTGGTTCCATTCCTGTCATTGTTCGATGTTCGTTGAATGGTCGCCAGTGCGTGCAATGGGAAGCACCAAATCTAACACATATTGTGAAACTTCATGCTTACGAAATCAACGACCGTTTATACTACACGACAACAAACGGTTAGTTCCACAAAAAAAGTTATTTTTGAAATCACGAAAATATGGCTAAATTGACTTCTATTTGAAGATTGTGTTCATTAGACTTGTGATTTCATATTTTATTATTCAGTAGAATACGTTTTAGGATAAAGGGGAATATTTTTTGTTAATCATTGAGAGATAGGAAACAAACAGCAAACATCAAAAAAATGATATATAAGTGAATCCCAGGCAAATTTAATTTGTTTTTAGGATTGTGGTCACGAGATGCACATGTGTTTTCAGACGTACGTCATCACATCAAAGCGCGACCGTCGGATATTGATATGGTTCCAGTCAATGAGAAGAAATTGATAATTATTGCAAAAAATGAATCACAGTCAGAATTAATCTGTAGTTTAGTTACTATGTGTTCCAAGTACATTACAGTCATTTTTTCCGGTTTTTGCAATTGCAGGTATAATGATCTATTGTTAGAATTGATGGATGATGTTCCTACTGTTTCTTTGGATGAACTGAAATGGAGCACATCGTCGCCTGTCTCACTCAAACGTATTCTTGCATTGACAGTAGTTGGCAGTATCGAAAGAAACTTTTATGTAAATTTAAATCATACTTGTGCAGTATCACACTGTTCGCACTTATGCCGAGTTTCACGAGATTCCAGAAAACGTCATGAATGTCTTTGTCCGCTTGGATTTGGCTTGCAAGCTCCAAGGTTATTGTTCTCTGTTTGGATGAGGAATATCATGTTTATTTTTGCAACATTTCAAGACTAGAGTCATAATTTCAGTGAAACTTCTTGTTTTAAACATGCCTCGTGCCTACACTGGCAATTTAAATGTGACGATGGACAAGAATGCATACATGCAATGGCAAAATGTGATGGACATCATGATTGCACCGATGGTAGTGATGAATCTTCACACTGGTGTGGCAGTGTTGCCTTTGATAAATGGCCATGTGACAATAGGGAAGCATCAGTTGCCCGGACGCTAATTTGTAACGGTTATTATATTTTTCCTATCTGTTTGAAAATTTGATTGCTCAAATAATTTAGCAGTCATAAAACATGGTTCACTCATTTTTGGTACTTTTTTCTTTTTTTTTTTTCAGGAGTGGAAGATTGTGCTGACGGTTCAGATGAGATTCACTGTCGATGTAATAATCCACTTTCTTATTTCGACTGTTCCTTTGGACCAAATGCTCTATTGGATCCAGCTGAATGTATTAGTCGAGAGTTGATTTGTAATGGTATCAGTAACTGCTATGCTGGTCAAGATGAGGAGAAACAGGTTAAAACTCATATTAACTTCAGAAATTTATTGGAAATATTGGAAAAGAAAAGGTTTTAGTTCGGTAAAATATCATTGAATGCAGAAATTATTTTTTCTTTTATGACTTTCCAGCTATGTGCTGAATTTGGTGTGATGATAACAGTTGCTCCAACTCTAACACCTTTATTCGAATTGATTATACCGTTGGCTGTGTTTTTCTTGGCACTCAGCATCATTATGAGTGTATGTTGCTGCCATTTCTCAATGCAGCAATCACTAGGATGTAATTCAGCTCGTGCACCAACAATGCATTCACTGCCGATGAATGCTGAAGCGCGAGTACTGCTCCCGGCGTATCCAGATGGTACCCAGATTGAGGTATGTCGTCAAGGAATTTCTTGAATTCTGGAAGGTTCTTTTTTACCTTTACCCAGTCTGCCAAGAGTTATGATTGTTTACAAAAAAAAAAAAAAAAAAAAAAATGATTTTTCATTTTTTTTTTCTAGTTTCAACTTCGTACTTATTCTGTTGGAGCATCATCATCGTTGTATAACGCGTTGCCTTCACCAAATTCACAATTTTCAACCGATGCAATTTCATATCGTCAATCACTCGGCGGTAACTCTTCAGAAAGAAGTTCCATGTTTGCTGCAATTAGTGCTGTCGTGACTAAAGCGAATTCTGGAAAATTTTTTGCACCACCTCCTTCTGCTGCAAGGTAGTTATAAGTTAACATTTTGGTCGTCTAAAGTCCGAAATTTCGATAAATTGCGCTACTTTTGGCTTAGCTCACTTAAAGCAAAAAAGTGTGGATGGAAATTGAATTTGGAAGAGTAATAAATAGTTTAAAGAAAGAAAATAAAAAAGTAATTTAAGTGATAAATGTATTATCCAAGCATAGTGTCATTTATAGTTTGTCGACATATGGTGTTGTGAAACCGGCTGGAATGCGAGTTCACATTCAGCATGGTGGTGCTGATTTCATGAGAAATAGGCGAAAACAACGACACCGTGCACGTACTGATAGTACCAGAATTCACAGTCCTCCACCATCCTATTCAAAGATAAGTAATAACCTTTTACTATGCTTTTTTATGCTATCCCCTTTGATATATGGATATTTGATTTTTTGTGCAAACAATTTTAGCAAACAAGTGAACTTTTTTCTATATGCAAGGTAACGATAGCGAAGTTTCCCTTAATAGATTTCACTGCAGAATTTGATTACACAAAATGGGTATATCGCAGTGGAATATCTTGCATAATTCAGTTATAGTCTCTATATTTCTTTTCCTGCCATTAGTGACTTTTTTTCAACGTATTTTGTTTACATTATTCTATGGTTATATTATTGAGAAGTAAGCCTAATTTCATATTTTTCAAGTTTTGATTTTTTTTTTCTCTTTAGATTAAAACTACTCGTCCAATTCTTATTGATCCAGGAGTGGAATGCAGTGATGACGAATCTCAACAGCTTCAAGTGCCAACGAACAGTAGAATTGTTTCCTCGATAGATTCATCATCAGTGGAAAGTACGAGACGCATACTGTTACCAAGTGGTCATTTTATTTCATCTATTGAATTTGCTCAGCAACAACATTTATTCGATTACTCGTCGACATCTTCTGATGTTTCACTTAGGTAAAGAGCTAGTATAAGTTTTAATCCTGTTAACTGGTGCTTTAAAGAAAACATGTAAGAGAAAATTTTAATGCTCTTGTCAGTCTAGCTAAAAATTAGGTTTCGATATGTGCAGCGCAAAGATTGACTTGCGTATGTTTTGATTTTTTTTTTTTAATTTGATATATGTGATTGTTTAAGATATATAAAGAATCATCCAACTTCCAGTGATCTCATTCATTCTTAGTTTGCTTTCATATGAATTTATATAAAGAGTATTTTTGTTTCTATTCTGATTCTATATTTATTGTTATTTGCAATTAATTGTTATCGTGAAATGCGTTATGATGGTTGGTGAACTATGAAAATGTTATAATATTTAAAGATCTTTTAAATAAAATAGCATTATATGAATCTTTTAAATTCACTTGAAACATTTATTTTATAATAACCATGAATAAATTACTGTTCCAGTAATTTATGCACGTTACTTTAAAATTTTAGATTTGAATGATTTTTTAGGACAATTTTGCAGTTTTCTCAGTATGACTTTGCGAATATGCAAAAAAAAAAAAAAAAAAAAAAAATCAGTTATTATCTACTATCATTATTTTGCTGTGCTGTGTTGAAATTTGATTTTTTAATTTAGATTTCAAAAAACGGGAGAAAATATGAAGAAAAAGAGGATTGTTGATGGCCTAAGATTCTCTCATTCGTCCCATCTGTATTCAAAATAATTTCCCTACTCCATATGGATGCATTTTTCCTATTCCATATTGATACATAAGTCTCAATGATTTCCTATGTTATTTTGTAATACGTAGAAAGTGCTGTATTTCGTAGGATTTGTTTAATCACTCAGTATTTAAAATAGCGCTAAATTGTTATTGTTTTTTATTTGTCAACTTTCATTATTCGGATTCACTTTAAATTTTTAGTTAGCCTTTTTTCCAGTAAAATGATCTTTCCTATTAGCTATGATCTGTGGCGATTATATATGAAAGGTAACTGAAATTCGTAATCCAAAACGTAATATTGAGTCCTAAAATGCAGATTTAAATATGGAGTTACCCAAATCTACAGCACTGTCAGATATTCGCAGTAATGTGCAGTTCATTAATGGAGAGTAGAATATATGGAAATTCGTCCATGTGGTTTTCAAAATTAGAGAGAAGAAGAGGGGGGAGAGGTGATGAACCTTGTTTTTTTACCATTACAATATCGAATATAATATGTCATTAGTGCGTTGCTATGTTTTTTGGTACTAGCATAAAAGCCAAATGCAACATAATGCTTTCTAAAAGGCGTCATTTATCTTTACAAGAATTTTATTGTTTGCAAAATACAAACGGTGGAAAATTGTGTTCCGGAACACATTTTCCTTACAATTTTTGATCTTAATATGTCGCCTGTAATGACTTGGTTCGTTTACCTGAACACTTCAGATCCCCAATTTTACATTTGAATAATTTCTGGAATCCTGACGTATATATTACAATCACAAAGTGGCCAATAACGAAGATAAATTTCCTTCGGTATTCCTCAGAATTCCAGAAAATCGATCATTTCATCATCCTACAATGCATGATAGAGAATTGGAAAATTGACATAAACAAATAATCTATAGTTCATAAGTTTATAACTATGTTTGGCGTATGATCAAACCCTAACAATCCCAAGAATTTACTTTAATCCAAACGGATTTAGTGTTCTCTTGCATGGATTTCTGACCGATTTTTTAAATTTTGGTTGGAACTAAATATATCTTCGTTTGTATCATCATCGTATCACGAGGACAGGAGTGGTGAGGAATTAGAAAAAGTTTGTGCTTAAACATCTAATGATGGACTTTAAATTTATTATGGTGAAATTGAGTCCCAATAATATTGTTTATTGTTTGCAAAATGTTGTAATTCATCAGTCTTGATCATGTAATAAAAGTCTTGATCTAATTCATATAGGGAAGGAATTTTTATTGATGCTACATGAATTCTTCATCTATTAAAATAAGTTAAGCCCGGTTATGTTGTAATGAAATCATGTTAACATTGACAAACTTTTAAAAAAAGCGATGAGTTTTACGAGTAAAAGAGGAAATCAACACAAATATTATGCTAGATTCAATGGTTTTTTTCGGGGCATAGATCTACTTGCCTTTTCCCACTTCAGGAATTTTCTTTTTGACTTTCATTAATGCTGCGTCAGTGAATTTCAAAATTATTTGCATGCTTTCAAGATTTTGAATTGAAAAAATATCTAATGCCTTACTTGATTCTGCCTCATAGTTAGATAGTACTCTTTTTTTACATTGTTGAGTTACTGAAAAGAAGTACTTTGTAGAATTGCTTTGTATTTATTTTATCCTTGCAAGGAATTTAATAAATCGTACGAATAACAAATGTTGTTGGTAACATTTTTATAACAATTCTTTTTTTCTCATCTAAAAATTCTTTTGGCGAAACAAAATTCATAATTCGTTTCTCATATACAGGAAACAAAATAACTATAGCAAAGCTATCTGAATTATTTTTTCTTTCAAATAATCTCAATTGTAATAAAATTTACCAGTACTTTACTAAAAACAGTATGGAGAGCTTCTTAAACAACTTCAATAAATATAAAAGCATCCCAAATAAATTTTCTCTTCCATTAGCTCAAATATAAATTTTTATCATTACTCACTTTCAATATTTCAGCTACTGGAAAAAGATAATGATGAAAAGACAATGATGAATAAAGCCCTAGAAATAATAGAAGCATATAGCTTATTTAATGCACGACTGCGTCTAACATTAAGTGAAGTTTCGAATTTTTCAGCGACACCTACTGAGTGTGATAATAATTTATTGCAACATATAAATCACAATATTTCGTGTCGAGTAAACAGAACTTCGTAACATTTGTCACTTCACAACGATCCCTCACTTTCATTATCTCAAATATATCACTTTTCATATTTTTGCGCAATTTTTTTGCGAAAAAAAATGTTCCTTATCTCTTCTTCACTCGTTGCTTTTTCTATGATTCAATCAAAATTTTAGAAGTGATGTTAACATTTGAACATTATTCATTCAAAATAAACTTAGGAACGTTTCATATATTCAAAAATAGTGCTTGAATAAATTGATAGGCTGGAAGATAAATCAAATCGGCAAATAATTCCTGAGAATGGTAGTGAGAACTTTGCTACCGTTGATGCATTGCATTTCAAGGTCATTGTTTAGGCAAAAGTTATGGCGAAAAAATCAGGATTTTGGTTGTTTGGTATATTTAAGATTTAGATCGCAACCAATTTTTTTTTGTAAGAGATGATTTGTGAACATCAAGCAATATCTTTTAAGAAAAACTTATTATTTTTCAGAAATTCATTAATATACTGCTAGTAAACTAAAACTCAATATTGCTTGCAAAATTGAAACTAATTTATATGCTGAATTTTTTGTAGCATTGATGAGATGCCAAGGAATTCAGAGATGACATTAGTCCCTTCCTTACTCGTCTTCGTTGTCAACTCTTTTTCCTTTTCAGATACTTTCATAATAATTCCTTCAAGCAACTCTTCATCGTGACAATTTGATGCCATCCCATTAGGGATTTAAATGTTTCACTTCATTACTCTTCAAACACTCTCTCAATATGCTCAATCAATAGGAAGCTATCTTGTCTCAAATCATGAGGAATGTTTGGCTCATTTTCTATTGCACTATTAATGTTATCTATCATCAGCAATATTTCATAATTTTTCCAAAAACTCAGTTTTTTCAGTTTCAATTTTCAAGATGAAAGCTTCAGCAAAATCTTATGCAAATCATCAAATATTTATTTACTAGCCTTTCAAAAAAATTGTGAAAGCCAAGTCTCAGAAAACAAATCGCTATGAAAGACTGTTATTCCTCGGATAAAAAATTGAGCCGAAGAATAACGATCTTTGAGAGTAGAATGTTGCGCAATTGTGATTATGTGAAGTTTAATTTCATTTTACGCCGCATGAAAAATAATAAAATTGTTTCCTAAAAAATAATAAAAAATAAAAGTAGTAAAGCTGTTCCTGGAAGAAATAGTGAAACTGTTACCTTACTGACATTTATGTAAATCGCTCAATAATTACAACTGGCAAACATTGGCAAGCAAGAACACATCATTACTAACAGTCTGTAAAATACGACTCGTTTTTGAAGTGGGTAATAATTATTAATGCAAATGTCATAAATTTAAATCCAATAGGAATTAGAATCTGAAGTTAGTGAGAATCGAAGCAAAGGTTTTTTACAAAAATTAATTCAAAGGTAATAATTCTTTCTTAACTTATAAAAAGAATATAGATGGCTATATAAGTTTAAAATGGTTTATGGTTTCTATAATCCACGACATCTTGGTCATCGATAATTAGCTGACTTGTAAAAGAACATATCAAGAGATTTCCTGTCAGATTCGAAGATGCAATTAGCGTAACTATAGTGAGTGTTTATTGCACTATCATTCGAACAAATATTTGCCAATCATTTCTGGATTGCTTTCAGATTATTTTACCGTCAGTCGCCTTTCAAGTTATTTTATTTCAAATGAGAAGCTCTGCAGTTAATCCAGTTTGCACTATGCTAATGGGTTTTGATAAGCGAGAAACTGTTCATTTCTCTGAGAATATTTATCTACGTTTCTAGTGTCGCAAAGCAATTATTTGAGAAAAAAGATTGATTTCTCCAGAAAATGAAAACGTGCGAAATCGAGATTGACAAAGAATTTGGTTTGAATAAACAAGTTTTTCTTTTAAATTCAGGATCAGGAAGGAGGATGAGAAAAAATCCTATTAACTGCAAACTTTACAAACCAAAAAATTGTGATAAATCTGGAAACTAACTCACCATAAACTATCAATACTTCTTGTTATTACTAGTTGACTTTCTTATTCTCATCACTTCTTATCTGTCGTTTCTTTTCCTGTAACTTCTTTTCCCTCATCCACTACCTATAAAGTTTACTTAATACTTGAGTATCAATTGTTATTGCAGTTTGAATGAAACCAAATAATATGCGCATTACAAAGAGTGGAAGACTTCTGTATTCCTCTTGTGCAAATATCGTCAGTAATGCTTTTTATTCCCACAATTTCCTTTGAATTTGTTGTTGTTGTTGTTGCTGGCATTGCGATGAATGACAACAAATGCGCAAGGTACAAACTACTGATTGATTAATCTTAATCTTCTTTGTGCTATGATTTGTCGTGGTTGGTACAATGCCAGAGAAATTACTTCAAATCTTGTGAATGTTCATTCTTGATTTTACGGCAGTATTTTGTACCGTTTTCATGTTGATAAAGTTAAAGATAACATGATACACAGAATGGGAATGACGCAAATTTTTGAAATGTTAAAGATTGTTTTGGCAGCCTTGCATCACCGAATTTTGAATGTTTCACTCCTTTTGCTGACGTCTGTAACAAAAACAGATTTCCTCCTATTTCTGTGGTAAACTGAATCCATTTACTTTTCGTGTCAAATAAAATGATTGATAAAATTCTTTCCGAATTCATCATCATCCATTCCATCTACTAATTAATCTTCTTTCAAAATATTAAGTCAGACAATTAACAACAATGATTAAAATCAATATTAAATTAGCATTGTCTGCATGAATTCGCGCACTGACATCAACATAAATGAATTTCAGTCTAAAATCATACAAATTGTTAGCGTGGCGCACCGCTTAATTCAGATTTTCAAAATTCGTTCTTTCCTTCACGCAAAGATAAAATAAACTGCAATAATTCGCATTGCTACTGCGTATTGATTACTGCATATTCTTAAATATGAAGGCGCTTTTTGATACAGCTAACTGCAAAGGCTGAAATGTTAACTTTTCTGAAATGATGTCAGTTGAAATTTCGGACATTGTATGAACAAGTTGGTTAAAAATATTAGTTTCATATTTGATATTGTGAGCTTTGTTCAAGGAACCTTCAGTAAGTTTCACATCGAGCGTACAGAAACTCAAATAAAATTCTTTACACGCTGTTTCGTGTGATTTCTGACTGGTTGTGCTCATTTTTCCGGGTTAAACACTTTGATGAGAAATGGAAGAAAAAAATGAAGAAAGTAGGTTAAAGTGATGAGAGATAGGTTAGTGTTTGAAAAATGAGGAATAGTTAGAATTTACACCTTTTATAGAGGAATTTCTTGAATTTCTTTTTTTTTTGGGAACTTCAGTCGCTAATTTGAACTGTCAATTTTTAAAATATTTTTTTTATTCCACAATTTCATTATTTTTAGTTTTCTTCGGTAGCATAAATGAAAATTTTCGATCGCTTGTTTATGACGAAATATTTGAGCAACATATCATTTGTGTTGATTCTAAAATGAACAACTGACCAAAAATTAGGCCACAAACATACGATACAACGACATTTAAAATCAAATTACGACGAAAACAGTTGCTATTTATCGTTATATTTCTTTGTTAAAAAAAGAAAAAGTTCACGTAAACTTCGTATTTCGAGGATTCATTTAGAGAATTCATTCTGAATAGATGTGGGGCTTGCAGTTAGATTTCACTATTTTATATGATTTGTTTAAGAATCTGTGTTTAAATCATAAATAGGTTTTATTACCATCTCTTCACTCATAAATGATATTTTGACAAAAGTGTAAAATCTGTGAAACTGTGACAAAAATTTTAAAAGGAATAAAAACGAATAGGAAAAAATTTCGTATGTTAACCTATACAGTCAGTGGTGACATAGTAGGGATGAATGTTCTTGAATTGGAAAACCGGTTAGAAATGTTCCAAGTACATGACACAGTGATAGAACCGAAGCAGTATGGTATTATTTATTGCTTTTGTTGATGTTTGTCTGATTTACATCAATGAACTTTACATCAAAATCGACATTTATCATCTTGCTTTCACTTCGAAATCTCTTCATGTCCTTCGAGGAGTATGGGGGAAGGTGATCGCATCATATCATCGCTAATCACATATCATCATCTCGCTCCATTTCCATCCCAATACATTCATGCAATGAGCATTTGATCTATTTTAAACTTCCTTTTTTTTTTTTCCACCAAATAGCAATTGTTGTTGTTGATTTTCTATTGTATCACATCTTTGCAACATTTTCAGCTCTTTTCACTCCTTTACTTTTTCGCGAATGCTATCTTCATTACCTTTTCATACCTTTTTCTTTTTTTTTTTTTTTTTCACTGTTAAAATTAAATTCATTTTGAATTAGTGAGAACGACTCATTGAGCAGTACTTCTTATGCTTCAGTTCCTGCATATTTTCTGCCAAGTGTTCAAATGCTTAAATTTCTTTGCGAAGTATTAGTGTTGATTATTCCGAGATTCATAATCTTCACTCAGCAACTGCACTCTACTGTATAGGTGAAATAATTGATATACTCAATATAGACTCAAACCTCAGTTATTCAAGTCCTGTATTTGAAATGGTTGTATAAAAGTATTTTTTTCTTTGTATGGTTGCTACTGTATTTCGAAATCTTTCTCTCTGTAAATTTCATCAGACTCCCGAAACTATCTGTGAATTGTATCTCAAATATTTAAAATTTCAGATATTTGAAGTTTTACTCTTATCTAGCTGATGTGTAAATATATAAAAAAAAAAAAAACATTCTGTAGATTTTTTTTACCTAATACAAGTCATTAAATTCTTATATATTAATAGATCGATGTGACACCTGGCTGTTGCAAACAATACTTTTTAAGACTTGAAAAAAATCGAATAAAATTTAGATAAACTGATAAATTCTGAATAAATTTGAGGAAAATATTAGTGTCATTTCTCATTGTGTCTAAAAATTTTGCAACTTAGTTTTCCGTAAATGAATAAAGCTTCCCAACCGATATGCTGTATAGTTTGATTCTATATAATAGCCTGCGATTGTAGTAGTCCTTCTGTTTGCATTAAGCAAGATAGAATGGCTGAACAAATCTTCCATCCTCCGTAGCCCTCAGACATCATGTCACTTGTTGGTTGGGTAGGATTAAACTACCACTGCTAGTTAAACCAGGGAAAGGTGCTTAAAATGGTCATCTATTTATGAAATGAGTTCAGATAAGGAAGATTGAATAGCTCTTTCTATATCTAGTGATATGCTGGTATTCGAGTTATTTATTCCTACATTGAAATCAAAGACTCATAATACTTGGTCCGAACATTGAACATCATTCTGATGATATAGGTCTTCATAAACTGTCCAATGTTCAATCTCTATCCTGAACCCATTTTGTTCTACGGAATTTCCTAAAATTGATAACACGCTGTAACTAACATTTGTAGAACGGAATTGATCGGTAAAGCTTACAAGCACCGTTTTCATGTAATATACTGAATTCATTTATTTTCTGAATACTTTTACTTCGAAAGTTTTTCTACAAATATCGCTACTTCAAATCGGACACAACGTCTTCCGAACAATGTAAGTTCTTGTTTTTGTCATTGATAATGAATCATTAATTCATGCGGAACATATGGTTTTACTTCTCAGCAGAGGAAGTTGCCCATCCAAGTTAATGAGCACCGGAAGAAATTTGAAGCAATAAATTTACTTCAATAATTACTGAATCTCTCCCTCCTTTTCAGCAGCTCTCTTCGCTTCTCACCCCCTGATGCGCAATGTCAACATAGTAAGTAGTTACATTTAACCAATACTGATGGAAAACACGACCAACTTATGTTGCAATTTCGTCAGTATTGTCTTTGTGGTTCATCTCTCTCGGGCAATCTAAGTCTGACTACCCATAATTGCATTAGATACTGTATCAGCAATATTTCATTTATTAATTTTACTTTGTTCATAGTCTCAATTACCTCTGTTTGATACTATGTGAAAATGGGGAACTGATTGTTGATTTAATCCGCGAAAGAATAAAGTTCCACATAATAGAGTACTTGAGGATTTTGTTTGGAAGCAAATATGATGAATTTAGACTTTAATTTGAATCTAAGAGCAGTCAAAAATACTCAGTCTAAGAGTATTCTTGATAGCATAATTTTATCGCAGTCTAGCTCTTCTATGTAGTCTCTGATAAATTTCCGATCCTTTCTTTAAAGCCTATATTTCCCAATTTCTCCTCTTAAAAGTGCAGAATTATTATTTTTTTTTTTTTCAAGAGAAGAAAATATAAGAGGTTATAAATTTTAAAAGTTCTAAAATTTCCAATTAAGCAAAAGTTTCTCATAAATCCTCATTCCATCAAGTATTTATTGCGAAAAAAAGAAATATTCTCAAAGTCTTTAGATTATTTTCTAGCGTTTTTCTTTCTGAATTTAATATTTAGACATGAATAATCTATTAAGCCAAGCATGCAATTCTGCTGAAACATTTCACTTTTCATTTTTCAGTTCATTAAAAAGTTGAATCTTATTAAACTGCCTCGTTTAATATATTATTTATAATCAAATTGAATTTGGTTTTTTCAGACTGAAATTTGCGTGTTAGATTTGAAGACAGCATCGTATATTTTCTAATAAGCTGTAAAGGAGTTTTTTGTTAAAAATGTAATATAAGAGGAAAGCGACCAAACTATTGATAGCTATATGCGAATTAGTAGTTTTTCGGCATAATGCTTGGTGTATGTACATGTCTTCGTGGCATTTAGTGTTTTGCTTGCCTGAAAAATGCAAAAACTTGGACGGCTTTTCTATAGTTAAAAGTACTTTTTACTACATCGTTTAGTTGCTGCTTAAACGTCTCTTCCTTTGCTCACTGTTATTAAAATATTTCGTTGATTGAATACCTTCAACAGCCCTTTCAATTTCTCATTTTTGTTTTTCAAATCAGCTGTAAACGATCAAATTTTCTTGAAATGTGTAAAATGTTTTCTGCTGCAGTGGAAACAAAGAAATGTTTTGCATGCTTTGACTCTCAAACAATCAGCTGATGGCTTAATAGCTGGCATCATAAATCTTTTTCTAAATTTATGGAATGTCTGTATTACAAGCAAGAAAAGTGTCCCACCTTTGAAATTAAAAGTAGATTAAGAAAAGTTTGTTTGCAAGGCGAATAGGCTTTTTAAATCAGGATTTTATACTGATTTGCAGAGCTTCTCATTTTTTAATCTAAATTAATTCTTTACAGGGTAGTATAACCGGAAACTTATCGGTTAACTTTTCTTTGCCTCTTTTTGAACAGTTTCGATATATGATTTGATTTTCTAGATATTCTCCTATTTATAACACAATTTTTTATTCTGTAAATATGAATAAAGTATAGCTATTAGATTTACAGCAAAAGCATCATTTGCACGGTTCGTTAGATTTTCAGGTCGAGATTTTGGCATCTCATTGCTTAGATACTTATGGGAATCTAGGAATCAATGTGGTATTTGTCTACTTTTTTTTCTTTCTTTGTCGATAAATCTACTCGTTTTATCAAACGTGTAGAATGAAAATAATGCAAAAAGTAGAAATGAAAATAAGCACGATGATCGTTATTTAATAAAAGTTTCATAAATTTTATAGATAAAAAATGAAACAATATCTAGGCGCAATTAACAAAGAAAGCAATTAAGATAACAATAAGGCCTCAATAATCATATTTACAAGTACCATCTTCATTGAAATTTTTACTGATAAAGGCATGTTAGAAAATACTAACGGATACAGTAGGCTGATTGAAGAATCTCATTTTTTTTCTTTTTTTTCAGAATCGTTTTTTTTTAAAGCGTTTTTTTTTTTTTTAGAATTTTTAGCTTAGAATTTTAGAATCCCGAAAAAATCATATAAGACATCGTATAAAACATGTTTCGTGTTGAAAAGTGATGGTCGAACATAAGGTTAGCAGTGGGAGATTAAACGATTTGATTTACGACCGATATTATTAGAGTGTTTCTTGTCATATAAACTGAGTTCGCTATGCGTTGATATCACTGTTAAAAAACAATTTTCGCCGACTGCTGGCGAAACGGTCGTGATTATCTCAGCGACAGTAACGATGACGATTCTAATGATTTTCACGAACCCTTAAGCCTTACTTGTTGAATTCGATAGAAACTGTAGCTCAACGTCCAGAAGGAAGTATAGATTTTAGCATAAGTAATAAATGTTCTGATTATACCTGCAAGGGAGTGGGAAATGGCTTATCGCACAAAATTCTTAGTGAGATGCAGGTGTGGTGATATTGGGGATACCTAATTATCTTCATATTGTCAAATACATAATTGTATAAGCAATTCACCTTCGATATGACAGTATGTTTCAATCAAAGAACCTTAAGCCTTACTTTATCAAAGAAGTTAAATTCTGTTATTTCAGATTAGAATGACTAATTGGACTCTGTAGGGAAGTGACGTGAAGTATTTGCGGTAGTTTCCTTTTCTTTTATCTCTTTTCATGTTTTTCATTTCCGGTCACTTCCATTCTTTTTCAATAAAATTTCTGAAACTTTTATTAGATAACGATTATTACATTCATTCCTACAATTTCTGCGTGATTTTTGTTCCTCATATTTGATACCCCCAATATATACATTTATCAGCAAGGAAAGGAAAAAATATATGAAAATAAGTTACATCTATAATAAAGTTACACCTAAAATATAACATACCCATAACATATGATAAGCAATAACAGATCCTAGATTTAAACGCCGATAATTTTTTTCGGCTTTAGTTATGTCACTACATGTTGCTTTATAGGATTGTCATTTGCAGCACAATTAATGTTAGAACCTGTTACTTCTTCATCTACTTTATGAAATTTTCATTTCGTTATGGCACTTCTTTGGATTTATCATTATATTAAATTAGGATGATCTATTGATTAATATTTTTAAAGTTTCAAGAGAGAGAAATTTTTACTTAGTCATTAATGTTTGTTGTTGCTTTCAGTATTAGTGCTTTTGTTGATGATGACAACGACAATGAAAATGATGTTGATAATTGTAGGGACAGCGAGTCTCATCTCTGTTAGTTTCAAAGGAATAATTAACGTGGCAAGGTCCGTGCACCCATTTATGAATGGACGATTCAATATCATATCGGTTTCGTTTTCGTTTCCCTCTTCCATTACTATTTAGCAAAAACAATGAAGAAGGAAAATATGAAAGAGATGGCGTCCCCAGATCGAGCTGCAACATCAAACAAAATCTGTTGATGTCCGGAAAATACTCGAATCTCCGGTCATGATGACCATTTTCTTTTGTTATTTTCTCTTTTTATGAACAGTAACCATCACTCTTTTCGAAGAAATAACAACAATAAGGTCAGATCATCAATATAGATCGTATTGCGTGAAATCTTCAGCGTGAATCGCTGAAACATAAGGTGAAAGGAAATTCTATGTCTTTGCGTTTTCATTAGTTCGTTAAAGATTACTGAACTGAATTACAAACATTTCAGAATTATAGCTTTTACTACTTAGTTTTATCATTAAGAATTACTAACTTTTATATGAAGTCAATTTTAAACATTTGATTCTTTAACTTGTATCGAGACTTGGAAGATTTTAAAATTTAACCTTTAAAACTTTAAGCTTATCGCTTCGTAAAATTTGATGATTGGAGGCGCTCTATTTATTGATCAAATTCTAGAACTTCCCAGATAAAAAAATAAGAAAAAAAAATGACAGGGTTCTTCTGAATCATCGTTAACAATATTACAGCTTAATTCCAGTATTTCACTTTTGTTACGAAAAGTGTTCTGCTTCATGTTTTTTTTTTCAGTTTTTTTCATCGTAAGACACTAAAATCTCCTGCATATTCTATTGAACAATCTTGTTTTATAATATATTTACGTTGTTTCGTTTTTTTTTTTTTTTTTTTTTTTTTTCTCTGGAAAAAACAAAAAGTAATCAATGTTTTTCATATAATTAAATGAATCATTTAATTCTTCCCAATGCTTCATATTTTCTGGAGCACAGAGACATTTGTTCAATTATTATATTGTTGTATAGCATGAAAAATAAGTTTCACGTCTTCCACTACTTATTGCTTGGGGAGTATCAAATATTAGAGATTTTAAAAAGTGTAATTATCGAATCGATATTAATAAGGTTGTAAGGTAAATAAAAGCGGATTATGATAGGAAAAGCATGTTGATTTATGATTACATAATCCGCTTAGAGTAGCCATAAGGATAATGAAGGGACACTATCTATGAGCGATTGAAGGACATTCGTTCATTACATTATCGATATTGCAACTGTCATTACAGATGAAGGTCAACTGCAAGAAGTCAAGCATACGACAATTATGCTTTATAAGTTGTCGCTGTACTCAATCGCTTTTTAAGCCAGTAATTTGGCATTTATTCATTCGGTTACAGCCATTAGGCTGGAAATTAGCATAATAATCTCTTTATGTGTCGAATAATTTCGATAAAATTATATAAGATTGATTAGAGATTAGAGTTTATACACATACAAATTACAAAATCTAGAAGACTGATTAGAGCACAGATTAAATTCTTGTTTGACAGAATCCCTTACATGTCAACATTTGTCATGAAATACAGAAAATTTTAGAATAATTTTCTCCTGCTAACTTTATAAACATTGATTGCGCATCTTATAATTATACGCATTCATCAGCTTTTGATTAATTTTTTTTTCATTCATATAAAACAGAAGAATCATATAATATTAACATCATGAAAGTTTTAGCATTTATTGAAGTATTATATCATTTCTAGAAAAGGAACAGCTTTTATTTAGTCAAAAGTTGTGGCAGAAAGGTCAGAAAAAGTAAACTTCAGTCGATAATTATACACTTGCTTGATGTATTTATCAAGTAAAGTTTTCATAAAAGCATTCTAGTGCAGTTTGGAAATGTATAGCAGTTTGTATAACATGCATTAACAAATAGTGCATGCCTATATTAAAACTATGCTTGCAGGTGTTTCTGATGGATTCCCAGTTTTCTTCCGTTCATTCATTTCATTTAGTTTTTTGAGTGGTAATTCTTTTTTTTTTTTCCGTTAAATTTACTCATTTTATTAGAGATAAAAAATGCTAACCCATTCATTCCATGATTTAGCTGTTCAATCAAATAACTGCACGGAGAAGCTGAGTGGAAGATTGATTAATAATACCGTGAAATGGATCTTCCATCAACTGCCTTATTCAAGTCTGTTGCTTTTTTTGTCATCAAAGTTGTAATAAAACAAGCTTTTTAGGAAAGAATCCACTTTTTAGCTAATTGTTGCTGTATTTGTTCAAATTATTAGTGCGGGTAAAATGAAAAAAGTCTTTCATCTGTTTTCTAAAATATGACGATTGATATTTAACACCTAATACTAATTATTCTTCATTGAATAATACTTGATACACTGATTGGATTTTTCGATGAATTCACTTTGATCTCCACTTATAAGTTAGCAAGCAATTAAATTCTCTCGTAATGAAATGTACTTTCAAAATTATAGCGTTTATAAGATTTACATTAGAATGAAATGGAAATTTTTTTGAAACCGCTATTTTCTGGAATATATACAACGAAATATATGCATGCTAAAGCTAACAGAGTTTCAGAATACATAAATGCTATCAATGCACCTCATTTCATTGGTTAGCTCTATTATACTTGTTAAACCGAAATACGCTGTTTTGATGTTTTTGATGATAAATAATTAATAATATATATTATTTATCTATATTTTGCCTTTAGTATATTTTGCCTTTACAAACAGTATCTATATTTTGCCTTTACAAACAGAGCAAAATTTTAATATAAAAAATTAGGTTCTTACAAACAAACCTTTGAGAAATTATTGTCTTTGGAACATCGAGGTATTATGTTTTATAGACATTATCTTTCAATGACTTTCAATGATTTTCAAGCTTATTACCTCATGAAAACTTGAATAATCTTATTCTTTTGGAAAAGTGAAATTTTTAGTGAAAAGGATAATAAAAATAAATGCGTGATATATGACATGACATGATGAAGGAGAGCATTCCTTAGTAGGATGATTTATGTCGGTTGGCTATCTTCATCATGCATGCTTCAAAATACTGCTTGCATTTGCTCATTGCATGCATTCCGGACATATCTGTCTCTTCATTTCTTCACCAGAATGTGCCAAAAGACATCATTTTATCATTCACCAATCATATTTATCTCGCCGCTCACAAACTTTTTTATAGTTCATTTTCTTAGGAAACACTTAAATCATTGTATGACTTAAATAATCCATTCATTCGATACAGATATTCCGGAAAAAACTCTTGACTTATGCACAATAGATCTACTGAAGGTAACTCAATGATTAAAGTAGCATTACAGTTTAAAGGTTTAGCTACTTACTTTTTTCTGTCCACGAAAAGTTGCGAGTCTTGGAAACTTTATAGACGAAACATTAAGTTAATGTTTTACAATGTTTTCGTTTATTTGGTTCCTACTTTCATCCGAATTACTCCATAAATATTACAAGAAATTATTCCATAAATATTACCAATACATAGCGATCTCATTATCTTTATTATTTCAGATAGTTGTTTGACAACCATTCGTACACTTTTATTCTTCTCCATTCCTACATTTTTCTCACTTATGAATTAAATCTATTCTGTTCAGATTAGCCTTTCATGGACATTTGCCTATAGCTGCATTTGAAGATTCTTAATTGTGTTCTTTGAACATTAGAAATTATTATCTAATACCATATTATAATCAACTAATGCTCTTCGATTTTAAATGTTGGTCACAAAAAGAATCGTTTGAACATTGCCGAAACGTAGTTAATTATTTGTATGTATGTATGTGTGTATGTTTGTGTGTGTGTCTGTCTGCGATCTCATTTGAATAATTTGTATGCATGACGAGCAAGACGGTAATATCGATGACGATAGCGGTATAAAAATGCCACGCAATATTTTCGACCTTTGGTTTTAAGATATTTGGCAGCATTCTACACAATTCAAATAAGTCATTGCAACTCGCAGCAATCAGCAATGAATAATTTTTCGCCGTTAAAAGTGGACATGGGCGCATGCACAGACACATATGTATATTCCTGGACATAATACACCCACACACATACACTCACACACACACAAACATGCATACACATACACATACATACACAAACACTTGTACACACAGCCAAAATTGGCCAATTCTCGATGGAAATGTAGCGACCTCACCTGTCTATCTGAAATTTATCTGAATCTTTTTGATTCCAATTTTGTTACGTATTGATTGCTGTGTGCATAGTTTTTCTGTGCCATAGATGTCTCCGTGCATCATTTTTCAGCACATCCAATGAATGTTTCGGCTTTTTGTCACTTCTCGGATATTTTTTCTTTCTTTGTTTTCAGCTCTCATAGCTTTTACTGCAAAAAGATTTCAGGTAAGTGGCATCATTCTCATCCCATGTTCGTATGAAAGTAATGCCAATTTTTTTTTTCTCCTTTTACGGCAAAAAATTGGTCCACATAATATGATTGTGTAAAATCAGTGAATCATCTCTCGCATTCGACAACGCGTCATGACGTTATACGTGCAGACCGAATAGGATTGGTCGGGAGTTTTTGTTTCTTTGGTTTCAACTAGACTTCAGAAAAAAAAAAAAAAAAAAAGAGAAAACTTGAATATTTGTGTAATTTTTCCAAATTAATATGGTATTTTTCTCGGGCATTTCCCACAAAACACGATTTATTTGATGGAATGAATGGCTCTAATGGATAAGTTGAATATTCAAACGAAAATTGATACGAGAAAGACTCCATTCCATTCCTCAACTATTTTCATTTTTTATATTAAAACTGCTTTTTTAATTCAGTCATTTATAGTTTCTACTTTACAAAAAAGATTGCCGTCTTTCCTTCGATATATTGATTTTATTCAATGCTTACTGCTAGCATTTCATAAGTAATCTGAAATTAAAAAGAATTTTTATCTCCATTTCTTTCCCTAATTCTTCCACTTCTACTTCTCTTTTCTTTTGCAAGCTTATAATCTTGACTTATGAGTATCCTTATTTCGTAGTATTTCTTATATCCTTTCGGAAATGGATTCAATTTTCTCATATGATAATCCGAGCAAATCAGTTTATCCAATAAAATTAAATGGAAAGTATTATTATATGTTCCAATTGTTGATAATATATTTTTTCAGTTCCGTCAAAAATGAACATAGTTAGCAATTCAGATTATGAATTGTTTGGGTTACTTTGTCCAGAAATTAGAATTGTTTACAAAACACACAGGTCGTTAAATCCAAAACTAAATGATAATCAACTTTTTGAGAATGCAAGGTGGTAAAGATGACTTCTTTATCAATCGCCTGTTTGCAAGCTAAACAATTATCAACAATTGAGCAGGAAGAGTTTACTTGTCAAATTATTCGTCGAAAATTCTTGAATGCAGAGTTGCTTCAGCTTCATTTCTTTGATAAAAATATGGGATTTCAGGATAACTGTTGTTCGGCATTGATTAGAAAGAATGGAATAGCTACATTTGAGGGCATTTGGTACTTCTTCTTAGTAAGGGGTACTCAGTCGAACAGTTCAACATTTCTGGATGCAATCTGGTGCCTTAAGATGGATGGAGCGCATGAGAAAGAAGTCATCATGTTTGGGCGGCGCTCCTCGGATGACACATTTGTTGAAATGCTGGATGTTGCTCCTCTATTCGCGGTAGCGATCACCTCTATCATTCGAACATCGTCACTCATTATTTCCAAAATGACTGATGGTTAATCCGATATGTTCTAGAGAAATGTGCCATCTCTTGGCATCTAATGGCCTTGGTTTTTATGAATTATATATCTATGCGCCAAGATTACATAGTACTTACTTACTTACTTACCTGCCCTTATTTAGTCCCAATAGTGCTTTTAAATCCATGTTTAAAGTTGATATGGGATTATCCGTGCAATGAAGGATTAAGTGAATATCTTGGCGATTTTTTTTGGATTTGGTGTAATTTCTAGATGACGGAGATCTGTCGGCCAATTTCTTGTCCCTTCATCCAGTGAATACTTGAATTCTTGCTTATTTATTCACTTGACCATTTGTGTCACAAATTTTTTTTTTCTGTAATTTCACCTTTCAAAATATCCTGATTTAAAGTTTATTGATTACACATAATAAATGACAAATTCAAGTAACAAACTCATTGCTTTTTTAACATGGAAGAATTGATTCGAAAGAAGATGGTGACCTCTTTAAGAACAACGTAATTATGGCATAGTTTATACAGTGAGAGGAAGCGGAACCAAAACTAAAGCTTTACATTGCTGATAATTGAATGAATTTTTTGTATTAACCAAATTTTCAGTTTAATCGAAGTGATCATTTTCATTTGCTGGAAATAAAATGATTTCTAAATTGAATTAAACGGATTATAGGGAAAATTAATTCTGATATAAGCAACTGGAGGAATAAAGAAACCACTCAATATAAATGTTTCAATGTTCCAAATAAGTTCTGCTAATGGCTGTTCATTTGTATGTCTTTTATAAAAGATTGATGAGAATAAAATTTGTGCTTCATTTATTCGTTCTTTTCCTATTCATCTGTCAGCTTCATGCTGGCAGTCTTGCTTTTCCTGGCCTAGCCAAGCTTTAGACCCATATACACTGTAGAGCGACCATTAGTTATCGACTTTTCACTACTCTGAGTGGTGCTGATGATGTCGTTCCCTTTTGCCTCGTCCGCATGTATATCATTATCAGTAATATTTGGAAATTAAATTAGTGACGAAGTCAAGAACTAATTTCCAAAATTTCTTGCAAGCAAATTGATGAACCATTGGCATTATTATTCTTCCCGGAAGAGTTTAACGCTTATAATATATTATTATTTCTACAAAGCTAGTAAATTACGAAAAATGACAAACTTTTTTCTGAGCAATTTCCTTATCAGGAATCTGTGAGATTTGTGCTAGCTTTGTTTATAAGCAATAGTTTGTTGTTTCAAATAAAAACGATGTGAATTGATTCATTTTACGCTACATTCAGTTAAATTGGCGTAAATTCTCACTTCGATTTTGTACTCTTCAGATGAATAAAGGTACGAGAAAAAACCTTTCATCTTTAAAGCTGCTGAGCAGTACTTGGCTTTTTTGTAAATATATTTTTGTTTAGTTGTTGTTTTTTGAAATATCTGTGACGACATCGTTTGAAACATTAGATTTCAACTCTTAATTTATTGAAAAACTCAGAGCTTTTTAGGTGGCAG
Organism: Onchocerca flexuosa; assembly: GCA_002249935.1. Lineage (NCBI taxonomy): Eukaryota > Metazoa > Nematoda > Chromadorea > Rhabditida > Onchocercidae > Onchocerca > Onchocerca flexuosa. The sequence goes on from KZ270031.1 coordinate 106,507, forward strand.
ACGAATGTTATGGCTTACAACATTACTATCCTTATCTTTTTGAAATTGCTTATGTTCTTGAATTATGCAGAAGCAGTCATAACAACGAAGGGACGTCGTTTCATTGTCGATGAAGGTGACAGCGTCGAATTGCCCTGCAACATACATAATATTGGTACGCTTATACTTATTTCGGAAATGAAATAGCAAGCTTACAAAATGGAACGAACAAAATAAAATTATTAATTCTCCACATTAAGAAAATAGCGGTACGATTAATTCACTCTCTGAGTAGAACTTTCGCCCAAAAAATTTACTACCTGCGAAACTTTCATAAAAGTAAACTCACAAATTAAAATAATCTGTAGCGGAAGACACGGTGGTAATATGGAAACGAGGAGAGCTGGTACTGTTTACTGATGATGAAGTTTTTCATGAGGATCAGCGATTTCAATTGCACAGGAAAGATAATGTTAGTTTGTTTCTATTTTTTGTTTATGGATGATCTTCATTCACTATCCTTCTGTCCAGTTTTTCTACTTTTTAAAAAACATTTAGATTTAAAATTTATAAGTTGGCTTACAAGACTGAAACTTGAAGTCATCCTTTGCTCTCTCATGTCACGATCGAAAAGTAAATTATTAAATATGATTTGTAAACTTTAATTAGTTACAATCGGGTGCTATTATCCTGTTATATTGTTTCGATGCAAATAATAGTATCATTAAAAATCCTAGTGGGAACTCTAATCCAGTGCCAACAAATTTCATCAGTTTTCGTTTTTATTGCATTTTTAATTAAATAGAGCTGTCTTCATAAATTTCCCAAAATTACGAAATTTTTCAAGCAGGATGAAAATGCAGGATTTAATTGAAACTTCACTCAGATCTCATTATAACGATTCTGAAGAAATTAAGTTTCCTACGGACAGAAGCAATTATCAAAAATATATATTTCTTTCTTGCTATAATGCATTATCTGCACATAACTGACCATCGAATCCTTAACTTTGTTAACGAAGTCGAGAAAAAAAAACAATTTCCTGTACCTATTTCCTGGCACTAAAACGATTGCTAAGAAATTAAATTATATTTATTTAGTCATTTCCTCCTCCTCTGTGTTATGTACTGTTATAAACTTTATCACAACTTGTTGACTATTAATTTGTTTACTTTATCAGTTTTCAACAGTCGCTTCAGTCACTATTTTTTTGGTGTCAGTTAAAAGTACAGTTTCAGAACTTCTCCACTTGCAGTTTTTTTTCTTTGAGTCGCTCTCTCTCCTTCAGGAATAATTCATCGTACATCTTAAGTAATGTAATACATCATTCCCACGTTTAAAGAACTTTCATATCCTGATCATCTTTGGTTCTTTTCAAAGATATTGTGTTCATTCCTTCTTTTTTCGAATTTCACATATTTATTAACAATCGTTATTCTGATAACTCTGTTATTCGCACTTTTGCTCATCACTTTAGATATGACAGAATCAGCAGTAAGATATTTGAAAAAGACACTTGCAGACTTTTTTTTTTCGATTTTTTAAGATATAAAAACAACAATCATTGTTTTTCAACTATAAATCACCGAATCTGTCAAAAATATAGTTTTCAAATCTTCGACTGATACAAATCAAACTGACTAGAGTGTGTGTTTGGAATTTTTATCAATAATTTTGCAGAATTTCACATTAGTTATCGAACGAGTAGAACCGTACGATGGTGCAAAATATGTTTGTGAAATAACATCACCTGAGATGTCAATAACGCATACATTGGAAGTGAACGGTGCGATTTTCGCTCTTTTTAATTTCTTGTGATTGCATATGAGCAAACATGAGAGCATTAAAACTCTTGCATCTATCGGAAGGAATATTTCATATTTATAGGCACAATATATTTGTAAGCAAACTATGAAATTAAAATGCAAAGAACGGCGTGAATAAATTTCCCTGTTTCAAATTAAAATTTTAGCTTTGCAGATTGCTAAATTGTCTAGGCTATTCCAGTAAAATAATAAAATGACCTCTGTTAAGCGACGCAGCCATTGTTTTCATGTTTATTCCGCAAATTTTTCTGACCGCAGAGTTTTAGTACATCCCATGGTTTCTATATCGCCGGATGCAAATCCACTGTTGATGAATGTTGGTGAGAATATGATCATCAAGTGTTCAGTATCTGGTAATCCGCCGCCAAAAGTTACTTGGACCCGACAGGTTGTTTACAACTTTGTTTTGAAACTTCTAAAGTTATGGTGACATTGTTTCTTGTTGTCTTTAGATTGATGTGAAATATTTTAAAAATGTATAAAATATCAGAATTATCATTATGAATCATAGATGCTTCTATGATCCAGAATTCATCCTTAAATTGTACTCTTATTCTTGCAGATTGCTTAATTGGATTTAGCAAATAAGTAATTCATTTATAGGATGGTCGAAAAATGCCAGCAAGAGCTGTATCAAAAGATGGACAGTTGAGAATAACTCGAGTAACGGTGGATGATAGCGGCATCTATGAATGTACGGCATCAAATAATGTTGGCGTTGATGCGCATGATATGATCGAAGTTCAAGTGCAGGGTAATTTTTCATCTCTTTGTTTCAAAATTATCAACTAACGAAATTCCAGGTCAATTTACATTTATATATATCATTAATGACAATGAATTCAACAAATTTAGGATATATTCCAGAAATTTTGAATTCGAATTAATGCATTTCATATACACATAACTCAGTGCTTGAATTTATAATTCGATTTTATCTCCTAACTTAAATTTATTCAAATAAGAAGTCGCTGAAGTTATGTACTAAGTTTGAAAATTCTTTGAATTTTCAATAAACTCATAAAATTTGCTGGTTTTGCGAAATGCGCTTCTCATGAATAATTTTGGTGCGAGCTTCGAATTTAATCGAAACAGCTTTCCGAAGATTATTTCTCCCTTTGGAAATTTAACCATATGTGAAATTGAACGAATTAAGTGTAGAAGACACTCATGCCATCCAGATATCTGTCACTAATGTGTTCAATGAACTGAGCAAACACATGATAGGCAAAACGGCTACTGCCATACCGATTTTGTTGTTGATATTACCTTTAAGAAAAGATGTGGCCTAACTGATGTGAATCATAGTGATATTCTGAAAAGATAAGAGTCTATTTTACGAGTAAGTAAACGGAGGAAACTTTCAAAAGTTTGGATACACATGTAGCCTGAAGTGCATTGAATACGAAAACTCATTTAGATCACTGTTGCTCAAATTTAGTTTTACAAGTAAATCAAGGAGTAAGTACTCTTAGATCTTTTTTTCTGTGGTAGTTTGCATTTTTATCGATAATGGGAAAAATTGTAAATAAGAATAAGTAAGTTTGTTTGATTGGGTTCTAAAAAGCAAAAACTCGATTGCATTTAATTAATCTTTAATGGATGACATTTTATAATTGGCATGGTGTGATGTGAAGAAAAAAATAGATGTACGCTGCTAATATTCCATCACAGTTCCAGGAAATGTTAATTTTTTACATAAAAAAGTTGCTTTTGAAAGAATTAGCAATTGAATTTATTTTAGAAAAAAGCGGAACTTAGAAAAATGTGAAAAGTTTCAATCGTTTTAAATATCAATTTCTTAATCCTTGAGATTAATCGATTGATATTATTGTTCATTTCAGCGGATCAATACGGAGCGCATGAGCCGTGTGAGTTTGCATACACTTTTTTACTTTTTTCTTGCTTTTAATACTTGTGTGTTTTTTCCCTTTGTTCGATCTGCTAATGACATATGCAAATCTTGCAGCTTTACTACCAAATTTAAATGGAAAACTTTATTTTTTGTTTACTAATTTATGGAATTATTTCCTTGTGCTATTCTTGGAGGGCAAATGTTGAATATAGATTTTAATTTTTGATCTCTAATTCGTGGGAAGTCTGAATCATTCTTTCTATGCTGATGAAAATAAATTCGAAATTTCAGGTAAGTTATGTTGTTTAATAACGTAGTTATTTGCTGATACAATTATTATGATGATATCAGATTATCAAACATCATCAAGGAGGATGTTTTTAAGGATTGAAATTTAAAGTTTGCTTACTTGTATGATGGTTACTGTTATCTGGATTTCATTTTTTTTTTTTTTTTTTTTTATGGATGAAATAAGGGATCAGTTGCGATTGCGACAGATTA
>KZ270031.1:110767-142659 GCA_002249935.1 Onchocerca flexuosa
ATCAAACATCATCAAGGAGGATGTTTTTAAGGATGTAAATTTTAAGTTTGCTTTTTTGTATGATGGTTACTGTTATCTGGATTTTTTTTTTTTTTTTTTTTTTTATGGATATTGAAATAAGGGATCAGTTGCGATTGCGACAGATTACTTAATTTTATGCAAAATTGTCTTTTTTCTTTTAGTTCCAACAATAAACAATAATCATATGCGAGTTCAAACAATAACAAAATAGCAGGCTTCCTTCAGGAGGATAAATAGATGAATTCATGGCGATTGATAATCGATCATCTCATTCATCTTTTATTCCATTTCCACAGATCATTTATCTATTGAAGTCGGCAGATTCTTTTTTAAAAGCTAGTAAATAACAATATCATTCAGATAAAAAGCAAATTAGATGATTATTTTAATTATAATTTTTCTGCAAATGCTTTTTTCGGTAAAAATCTTTGTGGCAAGAATAAGGTTAATTTATCCTATCTGTTAAGCTGCCATACCTGGTTTATAACCTGGTTTATGATGGTGAAATAGCTGAATGATTGGATAGATGATGAAATTCTTACTCTTTTTAAACAATTCCAGGTCTTCGATAGTTCGCTGTGATTGTTTCATTTATTTATGTTTATTTTTTCTTTTCCTTTTCTATATCATATATAGCTTTAGTCACATTATTTTTGTAAAAATCTTTTCATCTACTCTCAACCTGCGCACTTTCCGCAAAGATCATATTTTCAAAGTAGCACTTTGTTAAACCGAAATTGATTTTATATTTAAATTCTCCATAAGAATGAACCAAAACAGTGAAGATTCATGGAGCATTCATGATTTATCCCAAGCGTGATCAGAATATGTCTTCACTTTTACTCTTTAGAATTATTACATGAATTTATCTTATTATTATTTAATCCAAATTTATGCTCTACTTATGCCACATATACTTATATCGTGTAACAACTCAAAACCAGAAGGCTAAGATCGTCTATTTAATTTTATATAGAATCCAGAAAAGTGCTGTTGTAATTTAGCAAATAGTGTGAATGAGTTTAGTGATGAATAACGATTAAATTATGGATTTTCCCTTTTATACTTTATGTCATAAGATCATCAGATTATTTCCAATATTCCGCTTACTTTAAAGTTGCATCCGACACTAATACCAATGCTTTTTTCGAACATTTTTTTTTTTTTGAATTTATTGTAAACCTACTAAGAATTTCTTATTCATTTCTGTTTTCTACCCACGAAATGGTTCTCGTGGATCAATTTGAATTCTGAAGCACTTATTATGAAAAATCTTACGTGCTCTCTTTTTTTCTTTCTTTTTGCTTTCTTTTTTTTTTCATATATCTCAGTACATTTTGAAATTTGAACATTAAATTGTGAAATTTTCAATCCATTCAATTCTATCAGTAACAGATTATCAAAATTGTGTGTTTTGTCTTTTATGTGTATGTTCCCGATTTCTTCTCACTATGATATTTTTTAGTTCTTAAATAAAGTTTCGGAGATCATAAACAGTCAATTCAGTAGAATAAATTTTATATTTTTAGCAGCACCGTGGGTGGATTCAATATATACATATATACCAGTAAAGCTAGATCAAGATATCAATCTAACCTGCAAATATAACGCCGAGCCATCCCCACAAGTTGACTGGTTTTACAATGGCTTCACAATCAATGTTGGTTTTTCAATTTTTTTTTTTTTTTTTAAACTTTAATATTTCATATTCTACTTATGGGTTACAATGAAGTCCGAAATTTTTTTGTTAGAATAAGTTTTTTTGTGAATTGATGCTTGCTTCGTAAAAAAAAAAATGGATGGCATGCATAGGTCATTTTGCATGAGAAGGCGACAGTGAATGAACACCATTTCTTTTTTTTTTTTTTTTTTTTTTTTTTTTTTGAAGGTTTTGGCTAGGATTCTAAGCTGTGTGAAAATACATTGGATATTTTTGAAGAGAAGCTGGAAGTAGGTATCTTCTAAATTTTCAGGTTATTCTATTCTCTCTCTTATTGAAGTTGAAATACTACTGTTAAAGATGGCAAAAGATTTTATATAACCAGTGATCCTTATCAGTCAATAATAGAACAGCAAATAAACTTGAAAATCGTCTTGCAAAAAAATGCTTACTGATGCGATTTTAAGCTTTGATGCAATTTCTCAAATTGCTGTTATCGTTGGCATACTGGGAGGGATTTAACGACACTGAGGATGGCATGGATCATTAGCGACATATTCTCGTTACCCTTTGCAGTTCCCATTTCGAGAGCAGATGTCTTGCTGTCCTAATGTCATTCTTGCATGCATGCATGCGTCATTGCAGAGTACACAGAATGAGTAAAGAGATTAGATTTCGAATGAGCTGTAAGAAGATTAAATAGCTCTTATTGCTACTAAACTGCCACTGCTAAATGCAATGCAAAGGGAAGGTACTAGGAGAACAGTGCCTTCAAATTATATTAAAACTTCATCCTTAGCGCATCTGTCCAAAGAGACATGGGAAGAGTACGGAAAGGTGACACAAAGCACTCTTAACAAATTCGAATCATCAAAAATTGATAAAACGCCAGAAAGCGTAGTCTTATGATATTATACACATATATATTTTGTCACATTCATCAAAAATTCATTGCTGTTAGAAAGAAGATACAGTAAGACGGCAGATGTGCGCGTTTGTGACGATTTTGCTGTATTTGTTTGGGGACTGTCTGTCATAACCAATCTATATTCGCCCGTCATTTCCTCAGATGAAGAGCAGATGAGCAATCTGACTTTTTTCTTTAAGTTACTCACCGCTGATCATTAAAATCAAGTATTCAACTATTTATTTGCAACAGATGATACAAGAATGAGCTGTCTTGATTCTCTTCCTAAAAATTGACTTCCAGATGCGGTAGTTGTTATCAGAAGCAACCTTTGCTCCGGAAGAAATTCATTAAAAGCAAAATAGTGTGAGAAAATGTTTTGCTTATGATAATACAAATTGATGCTTTGCTCATTATAATTATTGGTTCGGAACAATTAACAATTGCAGAAGGGTTTGGAGGGAGGATATATTAGTTTTAACATCGTAAGACCTGTAGCAGTTGTATTGTTTACTCTACTGATACTTCAAATATTTAAATGATATATAGAGCTGCGTATGGATTCTTGTAATATTCATTGTTTCAAGACTTGTGGGTAACTTGATTTTTATAAATGCTTTGATTCCCTTCAATCTTTGACTCATTTTTCTGCTTCGAGATTACAATACTTTTTTCAGTTTTCGGACGACAGATTCAAAGGTTTAATGCAATATGCTGCCAGGCGGCATAATTACAGTGAATCCATCTTAGCAATCGAACATATTAAGGAAGATAATTTTGGTGATTACACATGTCGTGTAGCTAATAATCTTGGTACAAAACAGAAGACCATTTATGTCAGCGGTTGGTTTCTTGCAAATGTAATTTGGTAAAACTCGTCTAAGTATTTTGCCGATTGATGTTTTTAAAGTCCTGTTGTTCAGAATCTGTAGAATAAGAAGCATTTAAAGTGTTCAGGCGTATGAATAATTTGCTAAAAACTTGTGCACAAATCCAAGAAAGTAACCAGTCGGATTTTAAGAATATTGAAATGTGGACTGAAATATACCGTTCAATAAAAATTAAAATGGATGCAAGAATAAAAAAAAATTGCCCGCGTGGTAATCATTTTTATTCTGTAGATGCGCAATTAAGTATTTCATGCAGTAAGCAGATTTTTGTAGCCAAAAAAACAAATTCTAAAATCTAAACAAACTTTTTTTTTCCCAAAGAAATCTAAGTAAACTTTATTTTAAAATCCAAAAATTCTTCAATTTTTTTCTTTTCTCTTCATTCATCGATATTTTCGAAATTCATCTTACGAAGGGACAGATATTGTCTTGACATTTTAAATTTGAAGTTGAAATATTGGGATTGCTTAATACTTATATATATAGGTCGACCAGGACCACCTCATCTAAATGCAAGTGGAACTTTACTTTCTTGGAGCGTACATTCAGTGGATCCAGTCATCGAATACCAAATCTTATATCGATTCTCCAACGATGATACGTGGCAACAATTTAAGTCTATAAGAGCGAACAAAGGTTACATTTTCTAAAATTTTCAGGCTAGAATCTTCCTTCCTCTTTTCACGCGGAATCTGGTTTAGAAATATCAGAATTTTCATTTCTTGTCTCTTTTTTCCGCTAAATAACACATGCATTGAAAGAGAATAGAGTTGTTTCAACACACTTTCCTTACTTAAACATTACTTAAATTAGAATGGAAAGGATAAATTTCAAAGACTTCTCCTTGACTTGTTAACTATAACTAAACAATTTAGAAGAGCAAGATGGTGATATTTGGAGTCGAAGCGAAGACTTGATATGGTTACGCCCAGGCTTAGAATACGAATTACAAATGAAAGCACGAAATACACTAGGGTGGGGCTCTTTGGCTCGATCTTATGTTACAATGAAAATACCATCTCTCGACAATGTAACCAACGATAGTAAGTATTTATTTCAACTGATGAACAACTGCAAAATGTCCTCTGCATTAAAAAATTTATAAAATTGCAGACGCAGTTGGCAAGCATTTGACATCATCTTGATTTTTAACTCTATAACTGTTAGGCGTTTCTGTGATAATGATTGTGCACAAAACGTCAAAAAAAAGTACCGTGGCACATTTTTGGACGTTTTATGCACAATCATTATCACAGGAAGGGCTAACAATTGAACTGTCTGTGTTTGTTTGGTTGATTTAGCCTTATAGAAGTTGAAAGCTATCATGGTCATCTCACTTTGCTGGAAACTTCTCCAATTCCGTTCCATTCTATTTTGGTTTACGCAATGATTATTTTCTGCACAAATGAGATGTAAATTTCGGATTCCATAATTTTGTTGAATTTGGACTGATTTCTTACTCCGTTTTGCGCATTCGTTTAAAAGTTGAGCGAAAGTTTTTTATGTAAGTTAGTTCCAGCTAAATCTTCTGATGCATCATCAGTATCTTATGGATTCTTCAATTTATTATTAATTACATTTGCAGAAAAAGTGAACTCAGTGAATCGGATATATGCATCACGATTATCATGCTTGCCCATCATTTCATTTATCGCTGCATCAATTTTTCTATTATGATTTTCGCTCGATACGGTATCTTGATTAATTCATCACTTTCAGCATTATGCTAATCGCTGATGCTAATTTATCGGTCAAAGATTTATAAGTTTACGAGATTTTTTCTTATTTAATCATAAAGTGGAGATAATGTAACTGAAAGGAAATTTCCCAACTTTTATATTGAGGGTAGAGTTTTGTGATGGTTTTAAAAAAAATACCTAAAAATAACTGGTTTTTGTGTGATGGATGAACAAAGCCAGCGATTGGATATTAGGAGTTTGGTGCTGCTTGATTTTCCTATCAGCACTTTTCTAATTATAAATGTATGTATATAAATGGAATTTATATCTTTGCTGACCTAATGTCGCTTTTGGCCAGCTTTCTTTGTCGAATTAGTTGAATAATCTCATTCTCCACATTTCTCGTCTGTTATGATTCATGTTTTCTTTTGTGCAACTTGCATTATATTTAATACTAATTTCAACTTGATCATAACTCTTGATTCTTCAGCTCTATTAGAGATAAGCATTGACAACTAAGCGACACTGAATTTACGTAGTTCAGATTTCAGTCTTTTGAAATAACTTTCTAATCTATTATAAATAATCTATTGAATTTGCTTTTTTCAAAATGAGTTTTTTTTCCGGAAAATATCGTTCCTATCCCATTCACAAAAATGATTACATTGAAGCGAAAAGGTTTTCTCGTAGTCAGATTTTAAAACAGCTTTTTTTATCTGTTTGAAAAATGTTAATCTTGATTTTAGTTTTTTTTTTCTTTTTTTTTTTTTCATATTCGATTTTTGAAATTTATCGATGGTTAGTTACCGCTTGATAATGCGCGTTGTAGTTTTAAGATACTTGGGTCTTATTTCACATTTCATTACATTTTCCCATTTTTTAAAAGCCCTTGAAGGAATAGTGATCAGTACTTTTCTTCCAACTAGTTGCAGTGCAATATATTCAGAAAAAGGGAAATGGAAGAATATTATTAATTTGTCAGAATATACATCAGCTGGAAATATTTACAAATGAGAAAAAAAAAAAAGCTTATTGAATCAATCTACATTTAAATTATCGAGAAATTTCAGGTTTTAAAAGCAACTGTTAAAGATTTTGTTTTTTCATTATGTTTTAGTATCTCATTTAGTTAGGATATTTGTTAAATAAAATTGTCATTATGTTATTTAAAGTTAGATAATTGATTCCGCTGCACATACTATATGAATTACTTATAAAACAGCACATTTTGGTTGTTCCAAATATTCCATCTCATCATGCCGGTTATGTTAAAATGCTCGTGATGTTTTTCTGAAAACCTTTATTGTATCCACTGTGAAATGCCGATGTTTGATCACATATATCTTTTGTTGTACTTTACAAAATCTTGAAAATATTGATTGTTATATTCATCCCACTTATGTGAAAAATGGTTGCATACTCTTTCTGTACTCTAGGGTGTTCCCCATTGAATGCCAAAGTTCGATGAAGTAATATATCCAATATTTCATTTAAGGATATTCGATTAGAAATACCTTCGCAACTGTTGATTGATTGGAACGATTGCGATGAACTGCGATTTCTTTTTTAAATTTTCAGAAATGGATACTTATGTAATCTTACAGTGCTGTTCACTGATTTATATCACATGCGTTAGATGAAATTTTTGACAAAAACCATATATAATATTAATTGATTGGTTAAAAATCAATGTAAAATAAATTGTTCTGCTATTATTCTGTGTCTCATTTGTCCTAGTTGAAAAATTAATAAAAAATGTTAAATAATCACTTTAGGCTTGATTAGCAATTTCAGAAATCAAATTACAAAATGAATCAGTTCGTGATACTTTTATGAGTAAAGGCTGCAAAAGCAATTGTAGTCACTTTAACTCCAAAATCGAGATTAAATTTTATCTAACACTTCGGAAGTCTGATTCGTCTTTCGATCCTATTGTTGCATGCTTTTTAGAATCACAAATGAATGTTTGAACTTTGCTGTCCCCAACATCATGACATCTCTTCAACAATGACTAAATTTAAAAGAATAATCTGGAAATTATATATAAAATTCATGTTGTTATTCGATATTAATTGTCAACTATCAGAAGAAATCTAATTTTGCTCCAGACAGTCAATCAGTTCATGACTTCAAGTTTAGAATCCTTAAATCTCTGCAAGCACAACCTTATAATAGATCAGGTAACAAATCAGTTCAATCAGCGCGAAAATTTTAAATATTGACAAAACAGCGATGGGAAATTTAGTTTTAGAAATTTATAAAATGTTTTTACAAGAACTGATTTTCCTTATTCTTATAATTACGACTAACCTACAGATTACGTAAAATTAGATTGTAATTAATCACAGTCCAAAAATTAATCGATCTATAATGTTTGAAATAAAAGCAATAGGGGTGAATGGCTTGCAATCAGTCCAATCAACTTGATGCATCCGATTACCGATAATCCTGAAATAGAGAATAAGGATTCAGCCATGATTGTAGAATGACTCCAATAACGTGGCTTAAATTCGAAAATGGTCTTCATATCGAATAAATTTTGGAGAAAAAAACTAACTTAGAAAGTTTGTGAATGTATCCCTCATTTTTAAAGCGCTGAATGAGTTCATTTCGGTAGTGAGTATTGAACTGTTTCAAATCGCGAGCCATAGCAACTAGTGGAAATTTCGCCCAATTGGTAATTACGATATACTCATATTGTCCAGTTTCAGCATTTTTTGGTCCTGCTATTACGACTTGATCTGAAATTTAATATTAACTAAATAACTAATTGAAAATAAGAATACTACATTATATTGTTAAAGAGCTTCTAAAAATATCAAATATCATGAAGTGATTATAGAAAGAATTTAGTTCACCCTTCTTTACAAACCTGTTTTTCTGAGATTATTTGTGCCATTTGAACACTAAGTTATCGGTGGACATTGAATTCCATCGAAATATAAGTTCTCTAATCTCAGAATTCCCTATATATATATATATATATTTTTTTTTTGACATTATCATATGTAGATTGATTTAAAGATAGCCGAATTTTAATATAATGGAGGCATTTTCTGACTAAATTTTTCAATGATAAAACTTGGTCAAAAAAAAAAAAAAATATCTCCCGAAATGTGAAGAACGTACAAGGACATGGATCTTCCTGCACGTAGATGTAAACTTTTTTATCGTGTATAATGCCATAGCCAAAACCAACTTCAGGAGTACCATGCGGATTATTGACGCGGAATGAATCCATAGACAAAAAAGTTGATATCTTTGCCATTTTCGCCACATTTCTAACTGTAGCTGTTTTCTTCATTAAAAAATAATAACGCGAAAATAACTATGGACTATTGGAGAATACAGACATATCTACATAACTATGAACAGTTTTGTATGATTAAATTTTAGATTTAAGCTGATATTTTAGCAATATTAGTCGAAGAAGTGCAAGGAAAACAAAAAGTAGAAGCTAACATTCAGTAGTAGGACAGTAACGATCATGCACTCCAGCCGTAGAAATTACCTGTAAAAGATGATAAACCATCCAATTAGTCGTATGATATGTGCAAGACAAATATGATAAAACAATAAACTGTTAAAGGGAACATTAATCTGTCAAGTATTAAAAATTTAATAGACAACAAGCATGTTCATATAACAAAGTAATTCGATATCATCCTAATAAATTTTGAAGCAATTATTACATTTCATCTTTCTAAACATATTTTTGAAAAGTTTTTCAATTCATGACCGGAATGATCAAACTAAATCAAATCTTTTACCCAGTAATATTTTCCCACTAAAGAATGTAAGTCTATTACTGGCGTTTTAACCAAATCAGAAAGATAATCTTGCACTCCAGGTATGAAACGAAGTAAATTCTGGAATAAGCTTGGCGAATGTTGGCTGGTGAGTGGCATTGGACGGGGCAAACAACCACCAGCACCCCAAAACTGCCAATGATACCTGGAATAACTGGAATACCTCCAGAAGCGTTACTTGAGGTACTGGTTTCCGTAATCTGCAATATAATATTTGATGAACACTGATGTGCAGAAGTAAATCATTAGATAAATATTTTCGGGAAAATATAAATATAAAATATAAATAATGAACTGTAGCCAAAGCTTTCATTTCTATGCTCCCGAAAACTGGCAAAGTTTTTTTTTGGTTGGATTTCATAAAATTCGGATATACAAGCATTTGAAGCCAATGAGCATGATTACTGATATTTATGAAAATGCTATGTGCAGTGCCTTTTGTGCTATTTTTAAAATAATAAGGAATATCCTAACTCTTCATAATTGTAACAAAGGATTCACCTTTTATTGAACTGTTTGTTCGGATTTTTCTGCAAACCTTGAATGAAACTGATAAGAGCAAAGCTCTGACTAAAAGAATGAAAAAATTGCCAAAAATTTAGTGCTATTTAATATTGCACTATAACAGCAAGTGAAAGGAAATTAAACTACAGAGAGAGACTCGATCTTCATTGAACATATCCTTAAAATGATTTTATGTGTCAGTGTTAATTGATTTAAAATCATGAACAAATTTATTTCCATTAAATTCTTCAGCATGAAATTGAAGCAAAAATGCTAAGCTGATGGAATTATATCCGCTTTGAAAGCCTAATTTTCTTTTTTTTTAAAAATGATTGCTCAATTTATGTAAGACTGCAACTGCAAAATTTGACGAATTAAACGAGAATCGCTGTCACCTGGTAATATCATCAATAGGGATGCGACCACTCACCATGCCACTTCGTCCTGTATTTATGCCAAAGAGGTCCAATAAATTGCTATACTGTGTCAAAACCGGACAATAGAACTGAACAACAAAACACGCGCTAAGGATGTCTGAGTAGAGCAAAAAGGTCATGATATTATTTGATCACAAAGTGCTATAACAAGGGTATTATCAGTGTAATACTAGTAGAAAAAATTTCCAAATGTCGGTGCCGTCAACTTTATCCGGAAGCGAAACAACTATGTTGAATGAGCAAAACTCCATGAAAATGAATACCGCCATGCAACAAACTTGCTCAAACGGGCATATAAACTTGCAAAACAGATAAAAGTGTCCGCAGATATGTCAAAGATATTTATTATGTTTATCTATTGATTTTTTGCCATTGAATGGGTTTTAGGATGTTCTCTTCATTATTTAAATAATCCCGAAAGTAAATTAATGGAAATTAGTTGCAACACCTAATTTTGCTCATTTTTTCAAATACCGAAATGTCATAATGCAAAAACTGAAATTTCTTTTTTGATACACTAATGAAACTTATAATTGTTGAGAAAGCAATAAATTTACCCACTGCTGTGAAACACTAATCCAGGACAGACTGATAGCAACAAATTACATGTAGTTTTGTTGTCTTTCATTTTAAGTATTTTATTTTTCAAAAGAACAGTGATATAATATCGCTTCTTCCTATGAATACAAACCTATGATAAATTAGCGGACATTTTAATTAATACTGGTTGTTAGTTGAAATTTCCTATCAATTATAAATTATTGTAAGCTCAGGCTTATTATAACTGCTCATTAAAATATTCAAACTAAAAAATTAAATTATTTTACCAGAAGGAACCTGGAAATCAGCAAAAATCTATTCAAAATTTAGTTTTTTTGGTGTTCTAGTTTCTTTCGAAAAACTTTTAGCTTATAACTAATTTTCAGAATGCTCATGAAATGTTACAGGTTAGAGATTAGGATATCTATACAAGCAATAGACATATTTTCTCAAATCATATAATCCTGAATAAGACTGCAATATGACTAAATTTTTCCTACTGATGAAATGTAAAAATACTCACAGGCTCAACGCAAATTTAGAATTCGATTTATTATTTAATAGCAAATCCATTCTATTATTTACTGGTTGCAGTAAAAATAAAAGTATGGATTTGAAACAGTCGAATTTGCGTTTCAAAGGCAAGAAAACGATAAGAAATAGACATTCTGACTCAGGAAATATGATTTATTAAGATTATGCGATGATATAAAATTGTAATTAAATTTGTGATTTTTATATTCTTTCTTTGGCATGCTTGCACTCTGTTTTTTGAATTAAGTTCATTTTTTAAATTAAAAGCACAAAACTAATATTTTCGATTTATTTCTGTAAGAAATTAAGTTGTAGGTTTTTCTAAAGAATTGAACTGATTTTTTTTCTTGCACGAAGAAATTTATTTCCACAAGTGATCGTATTTTATAAATTTAAAATTTCAATATTCTGTCAATAAGTAGTCTTTTTTATCGAACACCTTTTGAGATTTTTTTCCACAATCTCATGGAACCTTTTTTATAGTTGCTTTTAGCTGCTATAAAATATCAACTGCTCGTAAAAACAACGCAACCAGAGACAAGAAACAATCTTCAATGCGTGCTTGAAGCACAAAAATCTTCATTGAAATATTTTAGATTACTGGATGTGTTAATTAATTAATGAATCTGATGCATTTCTTAATCTCTCTCATTTATAATCTATTTTGATTGCAATTGCTGAATTCCGAACTCCAGACAGAACGGGCACTTATACGCATCTCAAATTTGCCAACATTCGCGACTTATTTCCTCGACAATGGTACAAATACTTCTGTTTTTATGCCTAAATTTTCCTTTTCTATATCCATCTGTTTCCTTCTGTTTAACGTCACTTCCTTCCCTTCGAATGAATAAAGAAGTTAAAGGGAAAAATACATGGCAGTGCTTCAGTAAGTTTTGTTCGAATCAGCTCACATTTCTTCATTTTTTTTTTTTTTTTTAACTTTTTAATTCCTTTCTCTTAATTTGCTAGTTTAGTTGTAATGCTATTTGATCAATAAGTTGTTGCTTTATGTTGAAGAATAAAGAGTATCAAAAAATTGTTTTATCACCATGAAATATGTTTTGCAATTTCATTTAAATATTTAGGAAAATCCATCAAAATTAAGCGTTTGTATAGGCTTTTCTCTGCCTTGTTTATATTTAAAGGGACAGCTTTTGTGCCAACTATCCAAGATCTAATTTCTTCTGTTAGTCAAGTAAACTGAAAGTTCATTGATTCTGCACATTAATTACTAGCGAATTCGTACCCAATTTGTATCACACGAATATGAAAATCAGCTCTGGAAAAAGTTAGAAAAAATTGAATTGAATTGAATAGAACTGAAGATTCAGCTTTGGAATTTACTGCTGGATCAAGTTTCACCAAAAACTTCGAAATTTTTTTAAATTTTGGACACATATGGGAGACCAATATGCACACTTGGCAGCAGTTTGAGGAGTTCATTTGGGATGTCTGGAAGCATTTCTCTCTAAATGAGTTTCTCGAACATATTTATATTATCGGCTCAAAATATTCTCATATAAACAAAAAAAGTGTTTACAAGATTTCTTAAGGAAAAAGTGAAATATTTCATATCTTGAGATTTCTCCACTTTTTTTCAACGCATCTTTTGGGTGAAGAAATAAAGTATTTTTCAATAAATTGTTTAATATCAAAAAAAAAAAAAAAATGACTAGCAATAAATAAATATAACGGTTTGACGAAATTTATGGGTAAGTTACATCAGCTGTTGTCTAAAAAAATTCATTTTGCGAATAGCTTTTAAATGGAATCTTTCAACCAGGTTCATAAAGGTAACCGATATTCTTGTTTTCTATAAAAATAAAGTTTTAAAAGAAAATATTCTAAGAGATAATGTTTCTAGCTTTTATGCTCATTATGATGCAGAAAGTAGATGTCATTTTCTTAATACTTCACTTCTACCTCTCTGAGTAACTTAAATTACTGCGAAGAAAGTGATTGCAGTGAAAAATCAATTAATGAAAAAATTCGGAAAATAGGGAATAAAAAGATAAATGGAACATCCTCCTCCAACTGTTCTCAAGCAATTCCTCTCTAGTTACTGTGATAAAAAAAATCTCAAATTTGACTATTTTTTAACTTTCATGATACATTTCTTCCTGTTGCAAAAATTTTCACATGACAACATATTAAAATAATTATGTTGGTGCAATAAGAATAGCTGATTAACTGCTTGGAAAAGACATTTTGAAGAACTTGTGATTAAACAAGATTATTAAACATTCAAAAGAATTAGAAATACAAACGTAATTACATGTGACGGAAGAGATCGAGTGCGTCTGATTCATTCTTTTGAAGTTATAATTTTAATTATGATTTCAAAAACCTATCTCATCAGCTTGTTCAATAATTAACAAATATTAGGGAACTGCTGATCTTTAAGAGAATTTTGCAGCATAAACTATTTGATAATGATGCCTCTGATTTCGCAATTTAATAAAAAAGTATGCAAAACAAGAAAGGATTCAAAAAATTTCACTTGAATAAAGGCTTTTTTTCTTAGGCATCTAACTGCGAGGCAATTACGATTGCCAGAATTCATTCGATTCACTATTTAGATATGTAAGTTGTCTCAATTTACACCGCCATCAGACCCACCTTTTCAGGTTCATTTCTCTGTTGAAAAAAACTAAATTAGATTGTTATGTTAACGGTCTATAGCAGGGTGAATTTATCCGGAATCATCGCTTCTCTTTTCTTTTACGATCTATTTATCTATTGATCATTTAAATCTGTAGCATTCTGCTTTACCATAATTAATTTGCCATTTATTGCAATCGCTGTTTTTTGAAAGAATGGAGAATAAGATCTGTTTTCCTGGTCCAACAACAGTATTGTTGATGCTTTAAGGACTCTGTTACAGTCAAATTTTCAAAAAATTCTGAGATCATCATTAATTTAGAATGTATCAGCAATAATTGCATTAAGGTCAGCATTAGCGCCATTATTCTATGAATGGGTCAGCATTTTCTTGTTTTGCTTTGTAGCGGCATAATATTATGTCTACCATTGATAAATATGGAATTCTTTTTTTCAGATCTAACAATTTTAGAAATCGATATTAGTGAAAAAGTTTAAAACCTGTTATAATTGATCCAATCGTACTTGTGCGAGTGCGGTATAATATGATCCATAATGTATAGGACTGAGTTAGAATTTACGAACGTGTTTCGCGATAAAATGGTCATAGGTACTTTGTTAACTATTAATTAAGCTATATGCTTATGCGTAGCGATATGAGATGTACTTGTGCGAATGCGATAGCTTTGCCTCATCGGTGGATAGCAACAATTAGTGATTTTTTAGAAAGCGATAACACATTGACGCAGCTACAGTTCTATGATGACAAGGACTGAAACATCTATTGCAACAAATCGACAGCCCAGACCGACACAAGCGACATTTCAACAGAAAACTCATTGATATCCTTTCCTTATTTATCGTGTATTGTTCATTTACTATTTATTATTGTATAGTACGATACTGTGTATAATATCGTATTACCCAATATAGACTATTAGTGTCCTTGCCGAGTCACGATAGCAACAGGAATCATCTCTAGTCTAACCAATCTACAAAGCAAATAATACAATTCAATCAGTTTTTCCTAACAAAAAGAGTTTGTTACAACTTCCCTCGAAATTTCATTTTTTCAAAATATTGATCAGAGCTTTCCCACAAACATACAAGTTTATATTATTTATTGGTTCATATTGTTATTTAATTTCAAAGTGTTTTCTTTGCTAAATATTTCTTACGTCGTTGTGACAAATAAGTCCTTGCTGACTTACTGCCTGAATAACTACAGGCAATATCATGCCTGAATCAGATCTGTTGATTCTGCCGACAGATTTTACGAAAGCGATTGTGTCCACATATTTTTAAGCGGTGATATTGAAGAGATGAATTCTTAATGATTTCAGCTGATCATTCGGAATCGCTAATACTATTCAGCCATTCAACAGATGCATTTGGTAATGTGACATGCATGGCGGACATCGAGATAATGGATTTAAAAAAGACGCAGACGATGATGGTGTCAAACGTAACCGCTTAGGTTTCATTGGCGGCACATGCTCCATTATTTTCAACTTCTTTTAATTTAATTGATTCAAGTGAGAGATAATTTCCTAAAGATGTTGGATTGAATCGAACAATTCTATTGCACATTCATCCACAAACATCACCATTAAACAGCAAAAAGTTATTAAGTCTCTCAGTCGCTCCGATCTATGAGAACAATTGATCATTGCAAACAATGGTCATGCTATCAAAATAAGAAGTAGTCATCAGATAGTTAACATATCTTTTTCCAGTGATTAATCGCATTTTCTCTTTCATTACTTCTTACAATGTTAATTAATTTATGCTTTTGAATTTAAAAAATTATAGATTTTCAAGTACTGTTCATATAGAAAATCACTGGTATGACTACATCACAAAGTGCAATAAAAACTGGTCTGTAATTGCGTTAGCAATCAAACCTGCTCAGTTATTAAGAATATCCTATACTGATTAATAGTTATCAGCTATTTATGAAAGAAACAAGCTACAGCATTTCTTGACTACACTGACTCAAAGAACTACTGATTGATTCAATGGAGCGCATAAAAGTGATTGCTATCAGGATGAAACTTTTATACTCAAACATTGAAATTTTTTGTATGTTTGTTTCATCTTGGAAAAATTCTTTTTCAAATTTCGAGTTATAAACACAAATTCTTTTATCAATGGAAATTGCCTATTTCTACGGGACTTATGTCCTACTTATATACAATAATAATAGACTAACTGTACGGAATTTAAAAAAATAGCAATAAAGATGTATGACGTTTTTAATACTGGAATGATATAAGAAGTGGTAACAACAAAATTTCGGGGTGTCCTATGAAGTTATTTAAAAAAGATTCAATTGACTTTCTTTTTAGATGCTTATGATAGCCTAAACTACGATGGAATCTTGGAAAAATTCTTTTTCAAATTTCGAGTTATAAACACAAATTCTTTTATCAATGGAAATTGCCTATTTCTACGGGACTTATGTCCTACTTATATACAATAATAATAGACTAACTGTACGGAATTTAAAAAAATAGTTTCCTTTTCGTTTTTTTTTTTTAACATTTTGAGTTCCCATAAACCAAAGTTTAAACAATATATGTTGAGACTATAGCGAAGAATACTAGCATATGAGTTGACCGGCCAAAACACAGGTATTTCATTACTTTTCATGTAACTACAACCCACTATTCTCAGAGTTGTTACACTTCAATCAAATCTTGACCATAAACGCAACCAACAATTCCTGAATGAGTTTGTTCGTCCACGTTCTTTGGATTTTGAGCGCTGTCCAGTTACATTTTATCGTAATACACGCAAGTAGTTCACGAGTATAATTCTCCATAACGACTAGTGTTATTCATATTTTCCGATGCAGTTCTCTTAATGTCATCGTGACCGTCAAGCTCGCTCATATGAACCACAGCCTTTTGCGCTACTCTAGCACTTCTTAAACTCTTCAACAGTAACTTTAATTCGAACTTTATTCCAACAACGATTCATGGTTCTAATCAAATAAATCTACAGGAACCAATCCGCATAAACAGCAAAAGTTTTCTCATCGGCAGATAAATCAGTAAAGTATGGAAGCACCGAAATGCAGCAGTTTTGAGTAGCGTTTGCATGATTACCACTTAAATGTGGAACTACATTTCTTGAACACTTCAGCCGCATTCGAGATTCAGAAAAATAGTCTAATCAGAGTCAGACTGTCACAGAAATCTCAGTACTTTCTCTTCTTTGATTGACACTAAATTTCCTGTGAATGTAAGAAAATTACATGGAATGAGCGCATTCTTATAAGAAAAAAAGTGTGAAACAAAAGCGAAAACAATATTAACGACTCGAACAAGAAAAAATAATCCACAATAAATGGAAGAACGTCAGACAAATAAACAGGGAACGACACAAATCAACAGACTTGTAAGCCAAGAAAATAAACTACATACGAGATGTTGACAAGTTCTGCTTCATGCTGAACTTTCACATACGAAAGGAATGACGAAAGTTGCTCACTACTACTAATTACAGATTATTTCAGATTGGAAGTGTTTTTTCTTGACAGTAAACATAGAAATAAAACACAAAAAGTAACAATAATCACGTTAATAACAGAAAAGATGAGTTGCATTAGATGCTGATCCACGCTTGAATAAAAATTATAAGACATTTTTGTACATTTAATAAAATGAGAAACACAACGTTACACCCACTCGAATACAACTTTGCACCGATTCCCATCAGTTTTGTTCGCTTGCTCTAATCAACAGCGAAGAGTTTTCAGCATTCCTTACATTTTACGGTAACAATAAAAAATGCAATAAATTTGGACTGAATATCATGGAAGAAACATCGAAAAAAAAAAAAAAAAAATGACAATCAAAAATAAAAAACGGTAGATCTCGCGATGCATTTCCAAAAAATAAATAAATAAATAAACAAACATAAACTCCCTGACATAATTAAATTACAAATGCCGTTCATTAAGTGCTACCACAGAAAATGTACGATAATTCAGAATAACCATTTAACATCAAATAATACGAAGCAAAGCTGCGATGAACACCATAAAAGTACGAGATCATGTGTTATAAGTTTCTTATAAAAATTATTGTGACTGCCACTCATGTGAAGAAAAAATCAGCAATGAGAATTTATACTGGAAATGGACTAACTGAAAAGCATATCATTCAGATTTGCAAAAAGCGAAGTGAAATCAAAACGCATCATGAACCAAGATTTAACAGCAAGGTTTGGACATGGGGACAGAAAATAAAATATTGCAGATCCATTGAGATTTAAGTTTAAAATACAAATACAAGCATCAGAGATGAAATTCGGAACGAATATTAATTCAGATTGAACTTGCATCTCTGTTTTCTCGGTCAAACAGATCTGCTGTATAGTCTTTGAACATTTTGATCGCTTTTACTGTCAATATTTCACTGATTCTTAGTGCATGTAGCAGCGTGGCGAAATGCTCACGTATATATCGTCCGCGTGTTTGCACATGTTCCAATAAACTGATTTCATCATTTTGGGTAGGATCTAAGCAAGGCACTGTCACCGACGAACCAACATAACTTCCATCGCCTCCATTTCCACGCGGAGATTCTCTGCTCAAGTTTTCAGTAATAGTTTCTGGATCTTCAGAAATGACTGCCGTGTCATCATTAACCAACGTACATCCATTTTCTACATGTACTGTTGTATTCTTCCTTAACATACTACAATCTGTATAAGGCTGATTTCGAATTAATATTTCTGTTGTTTCCATTCCCTGCTCTTTTTTATTATGGGATGGTTGCTCTTGATCAAAACATGCAGAATGTAATTCTTGTTTTGAACAATGTTCGTATCTAAATTATTTGAATAAAAACATCTAAAGAGTGAAGAAGTTGTAGGGTGAGTAAAATAATTCATTGCTCACTACAAACCAAAACAAAAAAACACCTGCTCATACTCACCTAAATGTTTTCATATCCAGTCCAAATTCTTTTTTGAACATTGCGCCCATTTCTGCAGCTGTAAAATGTGGTTTAAGATCCTCTAGCTGCGGCTCAGGAGTTGGCGATTTTTTCTTGGAATGTACAACGCTTCCGCGTTGGCGACCGCGACCCCTGCGTGATTGACTTTTGCGTGTTCGCTTTACTCCTGACCGAAAACGTTTGGGCGGACGAATACATTTTTCCTTAAAATCTTTGAATATTTAATAAAGAAAATTGAGTAAGCAATGATAAGTTAAGATTAGCTATATTCGACAAATCAAATTAATGTCAGCACAGTTAATAGCTGTAACTTCATTATGTCGCACAACTCAATTTTATAAAAAAAAAAAATAATTCCATTTCTCCAAAAACAAAGGTATAAAAAAGTTGTTCCTTTCATGAACCATTTTAGTAACATCGATTTAGTCATAATGTAGGCCTATCAACTTCGGTTCAATCCCCGAAATCACTATGTTCATCAAAGATATATTTTACCGTGGTAAATTCCATCTTCAAATATTGAAAAATAGAAAAAAGCAAAACCCGAAACAATCTGAGCGTATAATTCATTGGTGGATGAAATTTCATCGCTATATTTGCGTCATAATTTCTTGACGTTGGAATAATTTTCGGCGGAACTCCTTTAGTAAATGATAGAAGTCGACTTTGCCACTTTTCTTCTCGCACGCTATCATTATCATAAGGTTGACAATCCTTGAAAAAAATGTTATAACATATCAGAGCCAATAAAGATCTGTAAAACAAATCTTAGAAAAAAATGACATGCAAGCAATCTAATCAGAAAATCTGAATCCGCATTCCTTCCTTAATAAAATCTAATCTCACTAAAGTTACTGCACTTAATAACAAAACAAAGTTCATTGAAGCACATCTTGCTGAGTATAAAGATGAGCACTGCTGCAATCTGATTTAGCAATCATGTCTTCATCTCAAAAACTAAACAGTTCCAGATTTAAGCAAATCTATTAAAAGCAAACTAACTTCTTTGTGACCATTTACCAGTTCGATATAAGAAGTAGGGTCACTGTATCGAACTAGATTAAGCATTTGTTTTGTTGCTTCATTTAAATTGTCATGTTCGGCCTTTCTCATATCCGATAATCTCTGATGAACTGCTCGTACTTGACTGAAAAGCAAAAGTTATTCTAGTCTGACCAAACAAACGATCCTTATCAGTTAAAAACAACAACTGTTTTGTTATTAGGGAGGCCTTAATAATACCAAAAACCGGTAAAATAATAACATAAACCTCAGGATGACCAAAAAACCAGAATAAATGCTGATACAACAAAGCATTACCCCCCTTCTTAGTGTCATAAAAAGAAGTATTAAAATTACGATCTACTAACAAAAACAATAATTCTTAGACACTGAAGGTGCCAAATAAAATATAGTAAACATTCCTCATAATTAATTATTGATCGCCTTTAAAAATAATAACGATGTCCGACTACCGTGTTCATAACTTTTGAAATAAAGACAATTGAAATTTTAGCCATTTCTGGACCAATCATGTATAGAATATAAAGTAAAGACGAAAGAAATCTGCTGCACCTTATGGATTTCATAAAAAGCAACTTTATGAAAGCAAGGTATGCAATAAACCTTAAGGAATGCAATGTCCGCGAAAGGTTTTTATCTCCTCCGACTCGTTTCTTTTTACGATTCAGTTCTTTCTCAATATTCATAAAGAAAGCATCATCCGCATCGAGAGCTTCTGACTTTCTTTTTCTACTAAGAGTATACTGACTTATGCTATCATATAGAGTAACAGAATTATTTGAAGCCTGAAACATATGACACTGATATAATCTATAATAGCAACTACTTTTTTTTCACAAATTTCACAGTCTATATGTCTTATTTTTAATCATAACTACACGAAACATAGATAGATGAAAGAAATATCCAAGAAAAAATTATATAAATCTAAAGAGAATAAGAAAAAATAACCCCCTCAGATCTATTAAACCTAACTTCGTGTCTTAAGTGAAGACGTTAGTGCCAAAAAAAATTATAAAATCATCAGCGATATTGACTAGCGGTAGATAACCAATAAATCAGATATAATCTAAACTAAGATTCACCATACATTTCAGAGTAGAAAGGAAAAAGAACTAAAATACAAAATCCTTTTTCCTGTTGTAGGATACCAAGAAATCAACTACCAATATAATGCGCATAAGTCACCAATAAAAGCTTCAAAGTCTCCTAAGACGATTCGACAAAATGTTAACAAGTACTCATGTTTTTTGAATAGAATAAAATGCAATACTTGAGGTACAGCATGAGGTAGTTCAAAGATCCCAAATCGATCCGCAATTTTGATTTCGAACAAATGATCATCTTTCTTTTTTCTTTTTCTTCGTAAACGGTGCTGTTCATTTCCGTCTTCTGGTCCTTCTGTAATACGGTAAATGATTCTCAACTTGAAATGATGCTCAAGTATTAATACAGAACAAAGCTTGTTACCTTTATCATTTTCGATGACAATTTCGATGATTTCTGCAAGAATTTCTGCAACCGCCTGCAACATTTCTGTTTCCGGATCACGTCGACTCGCGTAACCAAAAGGGTGTAAACCACGAGATAACCTAACACCGGTTTGTATGTTTTTCTGAGGTGATAAATGGTCAGGCATTACTAAGTTACTGCTTCCATTACGCATATAAACTTCTAAAGCTTCTTCCAAATATTTGTAAAAATATACAGGTCCATTATCAACATTCTCCTCAAAAACGTTATCGGAAGTCGAAGGTGAACAAATCAGATAATTTTGAAGGAATTTCTCTGTCTGCTTTTTGGCTGCCATAAGTGAATAATCATCCAACGAAGCAACCTGTAAATCATACAACTTCTGGACGCCTAATACGATTCAACATTAAAAATCAAACATATTAATATGATGGATGATTAGACGAGAAATTTGTAAGTACAAACCAAATTTGAATTTAGTTCAACATCGGCTGTTACCAACTGCTTTGTACTGCGGAAATGTTCCTGTAACATCCAGCGTTTCACATATATTCGTTTTATTACACGCTCGCAACCGGAAATGCGATCAAAACGTTGCCAACGGTCTTTTAAACCAGAACAGAGAAGCATTTGGGCGAAAACTTTTCGATTCTATAAAAATATTTAACTCAAAACAGCTTTCCTCTCATTAACTTAGTGTTTATAAAGCCATGACTGAGTTCACTGACAAAAAGTGCAATTGACTCTGAAGACACCAAAAATGGCAATTTTCTGTTTACAGATTTGTCACTTGAAGAAAATGCATAGATACTCCTCTCCAAACTACCTAACGGTCATCATATCAGTAAATGATGGGAATTCAAAATTTTCAAGCGGATCGAGTATTACCAAGTTTTTTTAGTAGGACCAAAAGTGCAGGCAAAAACCTAATAAACATAGTTATTAAACTATTATATTACCTATTGAAATGGATAACGAACTACTTCATTTTATTTAAAAAAAGTTTTAAAACTACCGCACCTGTTCAGTAAACTGACGATACTGGACTTCATTTCCTCCATTATCATTTTGAATATTCGATGTGTTTTCCACTGTGATAGAATTTTTTGGAATAGTCGATGCAACAGGTTCTTTTGCTACCACAGTTTGCTTATATGCTACCTATAGCATAAAATAATACATTAATGATTACCAACAAACCACAGGCAAAATAAATGAGAAAAGTAAAGATCAGGATCAAGACATAAGGATGTCTCATATTAAATTTCATTCTTGTCCTTACCAAAAAAAAAAGATTATGACCAAAAAATCCTGAAAGACTCACATCAGATAAGGTTTCATCTAAAACAGTTGATGTGCTACTTCCATTTATCTTGTCCTCACTAAAAAAACAGAATGTCGCCGATAGATCACATGATTGAATCCGTTGATTGTTTGAACAAGGATTATGTGGGGTAGCTATTTCTAACCTATAAACAAGTTTTGTAATTAATTGAAGAAAAATAAAAGTAAGAAATGAAAGTAAATGAATCATTCAATAAATCAGAACCATTCACGTAAAGAGATTTCAACATATACAAATCAGCGACAGAAATTAAAAGAAACAACAAAAATCGTATTGATCTATTTCTCGAATGTTCCCGGTTCTACATTATGAACCTAACATAAGCTTTAACGATTCTTTTTCAAAATCATCTCATAGCACGCTGTAATATAGAAAGCGAAACATGTAAGCAGAATTACGTTTCAAAGATTGCAACTACAACTAATCAGAAAGCGAACAAAAAATCACCCAAATATATGACACATCAAGTAAGTGATATCCTCAATTTTCTGGACTTCTGCTTCTTCGGTCCATTTTTCCTGGGCTTCTATCATTTCTGAATTTGCATATTCCATTTGTCCGTATTGCAGCAATGCCCGCTTTTCATCAACAACACTACTGACTGACCATGAATTGGAGTCCAGCTCAATAACAGCTGGGACTTCTGATGGAGATAATTTATTCCGTGGAACCATCTAAAGTTCATCAACTGCTGCCAAAAAAATTGCAAATAAAATTTTAAAAATATGGGAAGAGGATTTGAAGGAAATGCACAAAGGGGAGAGGACTTGACGAAATTCTTAGTTATATATTAGTAGGGAAATCGACATTTTAAAATGAGCTTTAGGAGATAAAGAATGTAACAAACCGTAACAGTATTTCTTGAAAACAATTTTAAATTGTAGAGAAGAGTATGCATTAAAAAAATAAACTAATGCAATTTATAAAAATTTCTTTATGCAACTATGACTTATGAACCAAAGAGTCAGTACTGCTCTAATATCTCAAAATGTCTCACAGATACAAGAGGTCCAACATGATAACAAATATTTTAGTAATAAACAAAAAGAGCAAACTTGAGCTTTCTTCATCCTCTTCAACTTTGCATAACTATCAGAACTGATCTGATGGGGAACTGAAGCTGAAACGCGTTGCTGTAATGACACCGTATCCGCGCCATTATCTATACGCACCCGACCGCGTCGTCTAGGTACTTTTTCAGGTACTGGATCTTCGCTAAAAAAGGCCTTAATAATTTCGATTCATCTTAAATTATTTATAAAAATGTATGAAAAATGACAGGCACCAGACACAACTTAATTCACAGAAAACGCAATTTAATGAAAACAAGAATGAAATAAAAGCATTAAACCATCATAAAAGCAATTGTTATGAGTCGTATTGCAAAGTATAAATCACTAAAACAACAAACATACCGTGTTTCACAGTCAAAATCTGCAGATTTCCAAGTAAGTTCATCTTTCACAGTAACGAAGGAGTCTCCAACGACTCGTTCCGTACTTATAAGCAACTGAAATATTTCATAAAAAACCTTATTCAAAAATCTATGCAAGTATGGGATCAATGAAATAAATCCCACCTTCATTTTCTCCGCATTTGTGCACTCGAAGTTTTGCTTCCTCAGTCTTTTCCGTGGTGATACTTCCACAGCTCCGGTAACCGCAACCTTAGATACAATACAAATTACGAATAAACAAATCTTCTGTGATGGCTCATGGATTCAGTACACATCTCTACCCCATATGGAATTTGCGATTGATTTTCTCCACTGCAATAAGCGAACATTTATCCGACAAAAAAAAAAGAAATCTATCTAACCTGATCTGAAAAGCTCTTCGTATTTTGTACAACGTTGCCGATGATTATAGCAGGAGTTTTCTTAGCAAAGATCCCACGAGCATCAGATGACATGCATGATGCGCCGCTCAGCACACGACTGTCTGTAGTATTTGTGCGCTTGAAACACATTAAACTGAAAAATGGAACAGTAAAAGATACAATGACACATACGAAGAAATAAGACTTTGAACAAAGCAAAAACTCGCCCTGAATTATCTTTTACTGCAGTCAAAGGGGATGCTAGTACTTCCTGACATGAGCCTGCATGAGGATGAGCTTCTGCAACAATTAAGCGACGCACCGCAGAAACAGAACCTGAAAGAGTTGTAGGCTGCTCAAGAAGGCTTTTTACAATATAGAAATAATGGAAATACGAATATTTCATGGAAATAAATCTTCAGATATTTGAAACTTTGCAATACTGTAACAATAAAATTACCCGATTCTCGATTTTTGCGCAAAATAGTAGGTCGCGCACTCGGTCCAGGATATGAGGCACCAGCTATGCCATCGTGTTGCCCTGCAGGAACAGGAATATATGTGTCATGCAGTGCAGCAACAGGAGTAGCAGAGACGGAACATGCCATGTTTACAGTTGGTGCAGGTATCATGACAGGTTTCACATACGTTTTTTCATCAGAGATACGTGTTACTATTTTTGGACTACGTAAGAAGTCCTGAAACGAATACAATTTCACGAAATAAACAATGAGGAAAATTTTTTAACAGAAAGAAAAATTTTGCTCTCTCATTCTATCTGGTATGAAACATAACGATTTGTTATAAACAATTAGTAATTTAATGATAATTTTATTTCATTTCAACACCAACTTTCGAGATATACTACAACATAACAGGAGAATATTAAAGAAATTTACGGTGAATTAAAAAAAGCAAAGTTCTTCAATTCTTAAATGCTTACAAATCAAAATTAATACATGATGAAACGTACCGCACTGCTTATAATTGGATTAACTCGAATGGGGCTTCGAACTGGTAAATCGCCAATACCAACAACACTGCGGCCAGATGTCAAATATCGACTTAAAGAAAGTAAAATGAACAAATTAATTAATTTTACTAAGTTCTAACCTCATAGGAAGCCGGAATCTCAAATCCCATCATGTCTTCAATCTACAGATCCAGCGATTGAAAAAAACAAGCGACTACGAAAAATGTTAATGAATAAACTTAACCATAAATCATTTGTAAAGGGAAAATATTCTAAATTATTCGTCTCAAACAGAATGTCAAACCGTGAATCAGTGTTCCCACAATTTGCAAAAGCAGCTGTAGAAGACCGAATGACGCGCGATTCTTCTAATTCCCGAGCACGTGACGATGACAAGGAAAGCACCGGTTGCTGCGTATTTGCTAAGTGTAAATTATGTTGCTGTTGAAGATACACTGTTGTCATAGGGCTACCACTTAACTGGGCAATATCATCTGAAAATAATGATTACTTAATTCAAAACAGTGTCTCCACGATGAACGGTTTAAATAAGTACATAGTGTATACTAATGGTTATGTCAAACCAAATAATAATAATTTCGTTCCTACCATTACTGATGACACTACCAATAAAATGTCCAAACCGACAACTACTTCACTTTCTGAAAACACAACGGGAAATCCTGAGTATATTTTCTGTTACTAAAAAAACAACAAACGTTATTTTCAGCTTGCTGCAAGCATCACTTTGATGAAGAAAAGGAAGAATTTTTACACAAATCTTAAACTTTGGAACTCGCTGCCAAAAGTATTTGTTTAAATGAAGGCCAGAAATAAATGAGCATATATTCCACAAAATCCGGTAAAGGACTCAGACAGTTTCTCCCTAAACTAACATGATTTTAAAAAGGAATGAGCGGCGCCAACTGGACGTATGGTAACTAGTTTAGAGCGACCAGGAACAGCAGTGGAGCATTGTGGAATAGAAGAAACTGTCGTTGTTCCACAAGCATGTACCATTTTTTGATTACCGTTTGAGCAGCCTGCTTGAAATGGCGTATTTGTCTGGCTCCTTATGTACGTCTATAAATACCAATATTTATCTGATAAACTTTATCTAGAAACAATAAACATCAGAAAATATATGCAATGATAAAGAAATAACATATTAATGACATATCACTAAGCTTCTAGAAATACAGAAACCAACCTTGACAAACTGACGTGAATTCTGCTGCACTGCAACACTCGGCACAACTGGAGCAATTCGAGCTATAGGAACACCAACTGACTGTTGGAAAAAGCGTCGACTATCTCTCTTAAGATCGAAAAAATAGAATATTTGAAGATTTAGATACAATAGCTTAATTCTTTTTATAGAAATGTAAAAGTTGTAGACAATATAAAAATGTACTGAACTCACTCTTTCCACTTCATCAACAGAAGGCATTGTTTCATCGCAAGTTAAATCTGAAACTGTAATAATATTAATGCATCACATTTCACAATTATATTAATTCCACATACTAGCAGCCACTCTTCGAAATTTAGAAATCAGACTGAATGAAAACCAGAGAGACAATTTTGGACTTACCACGAGACATAGCTGATTGTTATGCGAGAAGCTCTACATCAAGCGAACAAATATCTCTGGAAAAGAATGCACTTTGGACCACTGACTGGAAAATTAGTACACTACATAAAAGAATTCCTAAGACAATCTAGCTACAAAACATGGAAAATGCCATGATTCGTAGATAAAAAGATCACTGGATATGAAGAAAGGGTTAGTATTCTAAATGCGATAAACGATACGCGGTAGGGAATTTCGAAGAGCTCAAAAACAATGATGAGGAAGGGTGCTGGTAACAATTATCATCCTTACAAAACTATGGACGACAAAACAGTTCAGATGAAATGACGACCAACAGTATCACTACTAAATACGTGAAAAACAAGACATAATTATGAAGATGAACTGAAATTTGCATAATACGCGACATGTTAACAACCGTATAAGATCACTGTAACAAAAGAAGCAACACTACAAAAGTGTAGCATGAGTGCACGGCATGCATGCACGCACACACAACATCTTCCCAGTATCCGCCAAGCCATCCTACCTACCGGATATTGTCGTTCTGCAGCAAAATCTCAACCCGACAACGAACCAACAACAGATAATCCATCCACAAGGACATACTTGTTTAAAATTGCAGGTAATCTAATGCGAACACAAATTTCACGCGACACAAATTCACGAGCAGCATAAAAACGATAGCAAGCATTGAAAATATTGCGCTCATTCGATGCTGTCGAATTTACTGACAGCTGTGATTCTCTTTCTCTCTCTCCTACCCTCCCCTCTCTCTTTCTCTGTCTCCGAAGACACTGGCATGCAAAGAGGAGCATATTCGGATACCAGTTCTTCTGCTAAAAGAGCGTCTGAGAGCAGCCACTCTTCTTCTCTACCTCACACGAGAAAAGGGCATGATTAGCAGCAAGAGCAGCACGAATATGAATGCGGTTGCTGCGTTTTGCACCACCACTTACTAATTCCGATTACTTGCTGTTAAAGGGGTAGTACCGCGGAGGGTCGACGTGAGGTCACGCATGGATCTTGATTGCTTAATTCATACACAACAAATTTTCAAGGCACGCATCGTTATAGCTAGTCTGTCCATCACTAGGACTAATTTCCATCCAAACACTACGACTTCTTGCTTTTTTCGTCAGTTGCAGGTATTCCAGGAAAACAAATTGCAGAAATGATGAAAGCATGCTTCAGTCACGATGTGGTCTGTTGATACTACACACACATACACACACACATACACACACATACACACACACATGCACACACACACACACACATACACACACATACACATACACACATACACACACACACATACACACACACATACACACACACACATACATACACACACACAAATAAACAGTTGTCGAATTGAGTGGTCGATAAGTATTGGTTACTACTGAAGTGGTCGATAATTTCGGCGTAGTGTGTCGATCGTGGAGACTGGCAGACGACGCATGCGATGTTGAGAGTGACTTTAAGCGAACGATTGGCGAGAGAGTTGCAGAGAAGCGTCGCACGGCAAGAAGATTGCGTGCGTTGTCTTAGAGAAGAGAAAAGATTGCACAGAGCTCGACGTGTTTATGAGTAAGGGATCTTTTGTAAAATGTGTCCTCATTGACTGTATATCGCTACTCGGGTACTAGTGAATTCATCAGTTTCCTTCGCCATTCAGTTATGAAGTCAGAGGATTGAATTCAATTAAGAACTACCAATGCTTACATTTTATGCCACAAAGACTAAATCAGCCATCCTGTTCACTCACCTTCATTAACTCATTAACTCGGCCCTCCCGAATATGTGTTAATTTGTTTTGCATTTGCCCCATCTAGTTTACTGTATGTTAAAGTAATACTAACCAAACAACAAGCTTATAAAATAGATATCAGTCTCCCATGGTTTTTCAAGTATTGTAACTTTACACAGCTATAATACAGTAAAAACTGAGAAGACGCACGTTCTTAACTTTATCACCTAAAATGGGCTCGTAGAATACAGTTTAACCAAAATTAAGACATGTTGCAGATATTTCTACATATAGCAATTGTTATTTACAGCATAATAAATCATATCATTGGACAGAAATATTTGAATGCTGGAAAATGAACAGAATGAATTACAAGAACTGAAGTTATCAGTGTACAAAACTTTTCTCTAATAAAAGTAACTTTAATGAGCCAAGCTAAGGTAGCGAAGTATTCCATGATCATGGTGTCCTGTATAAATCATTGGATACATACCATTTCTTTATATTTCAGTGATGTATTTGAAATTACTCTGTTGTTAACTTATGTATGCAGCGCTTCAAGTCTTAAATTCTCACTCCTCAGCTTTGTAAATCCATCTGCACATTCTGATAATGAAAACCTACTCTCTTTCATAGCTAACCACGATAACAGAATTCTTTGTCCATCTGAAACATACTACTTTAAGCGCGAAAATTTTTGCGGCTCACCATGTGAAATTTATTATCGCCGATCAAAAAAAGTGATGCGAAACATCTGAATTAGAAAGGTCACAAGATTTGTTTTTTGAACATTTGAACTATTTGTTATTTTTATTGTAGGGAAGATTTGTATTTGTTATTTTGGGAAAATCGAGAATATGAGACATTCATTGAAAAGTAATTGCGAATTTGAAACTAGTGTTTTATTAATGTCTTCGAATGCTAAAACGTTTATATGTCAATTTGTTTTAGGCTTTTCAAGATGCTGAAAGTGTTCTAGCCTTTGCTACGTTGTCACTATGGAATGCAAAATCTCGTGCTGATCACTTATTTATCACTTGAAGCGTGGAAATCATTCTCGGTTCTTTTGATTAATTTTCTATTTCAGAGCAAATGACACTTATACTTGATGGAGTAGCACCTGAACAGACTTTGATTCTATTGAAATTAGAAGATGCTCGTGATCTTCATCAAGCATTGAAAGCGCTCGATTTTCGAGAGGTGATACTATTGGTTTTTATAAAACTGATAGTGTATATACAGGCAAAAGGACTTGTAGAAACCAAGATCGTTCAGATTTCTCGGTGTTACTGAACCATGCAAGATCCCCTGTATTCCTCTATTCTATCTTTATTAATCGTTTTTCACATTCGTAGGCATTAATGCAGTAGTTTGAAGAGGTGAATTTGAATTTTCTCTTTTGGCAAATCAGTCGATAAAGCTTGCATCTCTGGCAGTTTGTCTTAGCAGAATATGTGGTTGGAAATGGTCATGAATATATACTTCTGGTCTAAATTGACGCAGTTGTCATATTGAAACCGTCATTGGCAGTATGTAAATTGTCCTTGCGCTCGGTTCCAATAAAATATCCTTTATTTCATTAGCTTATTCGCTATAAATATCGCATCATCACGAACAGCACGTGATTGAGTTTTTTTATGCTTCTAATCATTTCTCGAATACCTTTTTCCCAGTGCAGTGAAAAATGGCATAACAAACCGATATTTCCGCACTTCTTCATTGATATGCGAATCGGAGAGGTGAACAAAATGATATATTTATTTCTTTTACTAATTTTCTGGCGTAGTGCTCACCAATTCCTTTATCTTCAAGAGTTTGAAACACATAATTTATCTATTTACTATCGAATACTTGTTAACGAAAAGATGCAAAGAGAGATGAATATTTTCTTTCTGTACGCCTACTGCGGAAGACAATACAGAACATGCTGCTAGATTTCCATCGCAATCTAATTTGTTCTTACAGTTCTACTCGATTAGTGACATGACGGCTCTCTTGAGCCGCTTGTTGAAATGTAAGAACAGATTTGATGATAGCTCTTATTTAATCGCTTGTGTGGAAATATGGTCCTCAGCTCCACTCATCGCTAAGTATATTCTGCCAAGTTTTAGCTGATTTAAAAAGCCTTTTATATTTTGTCTGCTTCGATTTTTACTAGTTTTTTATCTCTACTAACAGTTTTCTGTCCTCCTTATAGAAAATTGCATTTTATCTCTCATCACTCAAGACTTCTATTGATTGGAAACTTGAATCTAAATGATTGTACGTCAGTACTGAACTCGATTAGGCTCCAAAACTTTTATTAATTACTTTCATGCCAAGTTACTTGATGTCCACTTTTCTTTAAACTCTATTCTGTCTGGCGATGAATCAGCAATTTCCTCCTATGAACCTTCAAATTTGTATTTTCGAATAGTGCAAAGCATCTTCGATAGCTGTAATTGTTAAAGTGCCTCTTAGGCTTCTTTAAAAGGGGATAATATTCGATATTCATGTTATTATCGCTTTACATAGTCCGCTACTTCCAACTGCAAACGTTTAATGTTTTGCTTCCTCGCTCAGTAAACTAGTCTAATTGGATCCATTTTGTCATTGCATTTCCTATTCTTAAATTCCCAAGCAAAAAATATGCGAGAACTATCGTAAAACTTTTGTTTGAAATGTCGATCATTTCCTGCATTGCAACATCCGAAGACGTAGCAATGTATGTGTGCTTTGGGGAGATATTCATCTTTTATTTTTTATGTCACACATTCTACATTCATTCTTTTTCTATTCTGTGGAGTCAAATGTTATTGAAGTGCAGTTTGTTATACTCCCTTATTCATGTATTTAATCATCCTTTTCGCCTTGTTTGTCAATTTTTCGATGTGTTCTCGACAATTTTCTCCTGCACACTTGTACTTCCATCTGCACAAATCTGTCGCATCGAAATCTGCCGCCATCACTGTATAATCGTACTTTATATGAGCTTTGATTTCATTTAATGATGGAACTCTGAACCCAGTTGGTGTCATTGACCATAGAAAGGCGTAAATTCTCTGGGGTTTTCATATATCTGGCCGAAAAAGTATGGCAGTTCATGGAAAGTGTATTTCTTTTAGTTATAATTTTTGGAAACCTTTTGTTCCGATAAACACAATTTTCTTTGTCTTTGCCTTTGATTCATTGCTACGAAAGTCGTTGTAAAATTTCTCTAGTCAGATGAGCTCTTTTTCCAACATGTTTCTCAAAAATCAGAAATTATACAATATGAAACATATGTTGATGTACTGTCTCTTCATAACCTCTGTAGGTAATACACAGAATCTATATAAATAAAAATGTAAATGCCTCCTGTTACAACGCAATGGATTCCTCA
>KZ270031.1:146090-166394 GCA_002249935.1 Onchocerca flexuosa
GTATTCTCTTCTATTATTGACAAAGGAAAGAATAGTTCAGTGATTAATTAGCCTGGATCTTCTCTGATAATTGTTCGTTAAGAAGAAACACTCACCAATCAATAAAACATTTCTCAACAGCATTCATCTCTATCACACAAGACAAAAAAACCTTTTCACACTTATTTCTGACCTAGCCTAATCACAATAGCAAGAATCAGTCTCCAATCCAAACAAACCACAAATTTATTACAAAGTATCAGTTTTTTTTCCCAACACTAGAAACAAATGCTTTGTTTTTTCTTTTTTTCAACTTAACCAGACTGAGCTAAAACAAAGCGTGTATAAAACATGCGCGTATTCGAATGCAAAGTTGTGTCTAAATTTCAAAGCAATAGATAAGAACTTTTCGATATCTAAGATTTCGAATTAATAGATAAAGCGCGTATTTAAGAACTTTCGGAGATTTAAGATTTTGAACAAACGAATATTCATGTTTTTCTTTAAATAGATTAGCTGGACTAGCTGGATTGGCCTTTATGATGCACTCTTACATTCTGATGTGAATAAGCATAGCGGGATTCTATAGGAACGAGAAAAATTATGCGTTTTAAAAATTCGTGTATAGTGGTTTGAATGGTGATAGAAAATTTTAAGTTTCCATTAAAAAAATTGATTTAAGCAGAACTAATCTGCCAGTATAAACTCGTAAGCGTTGTGACTTTTTGCTTTCTCCTGTCATGTTTTTATCAGTCTTCGGTTTATTCGAAGTTTTAAATGTGTTGAAAGTGTAAGCCGCATGTTTACATAGTTTTTCGTAAACCTTTTGGAAAACGCCTACAATGTAATTAATCCATTTCGTTTCTCCACTAACTTTACGTAACACAAAAGCCAAACTTTATGTCGAACAATAATTCAGTTATTGACTTGTTTTTTTAGGATTCATATAAAGTCAAGCATTCTTTTAGAATTGTGTTATCGATATTAGCAAGAATGGTTTACGAATTGTTGTGGATGATCAGAACTGTGTTCAAGGAATCGCTTATTTTAAAAGCGATGTATTTACTGAGTTTATTCTAAATGAAGATGTTGTAACGTTTCGTATACCTCTATCTATTTTCACGGTTATTTTCGTCTACTTCAGAATATTTTTTTTTTCTGCTCGCTTCTTAATTCTCACTATTTTTCTGCGAATTATCAGTTTGCCGCAGATACACAAGGTCTTTTAAAAATCAAGTTACTGTGGCACGGCTATCTCTGTTATATTTTTTTTTTTTTTAGGAATGCTTGAATGCCTTTGGTGCTGGAGTCAGCACAGTTATGAAAATGACTTACGATGGTTACGGTGAACCTCTCAAAGTCATGCTCGAAAAAAATGGAATTGTTGCAAAGTGCTTAATCAAGACTCAAAATCCAGATATAGTTTGTGATTTTCATTTCTTTTAATGAATTTATTAAACTGAAACAGTTAAAAGATATTTCAGACGTTCGTACGAAAATCAATTTAGGTGCTTGATTTTGATTTCAATCCCGCTAATGTTGCTGCAAAGGTTATAATGAAACCATGGATGCTGAAAGAAACATTTCATGAGCTTGACCATAGCAGCCCAACCGTTGGTTTCAGAGTTGATCGATTTTCATTGAGTGTAATCACGGAAGGAGATATGGGTAAAATCAAGGTTCATTTTAACTTAAATATCATTATGAGTTTGTTTTCTGATGTATAGGTCTAGATACGCAACGAAAGCTTCTCGTTATTTACTTGAAACAAATTTGTCTGGGTTGGAGTATCTAACTTCTTTGTACCATCTTTTTCATTTTTCTGTTGCTAAGCTCACATTTATTTGTAGACAAAGTTTCCACATTATTCTGAACAAATCGAGCGATTGGAATGTAAGCATGATGTCGAGTTTACCTATAGGCTGAATCTAGTAAAGCGAATGACTTCTCCATTGGATATCTGCAGTAAGGTAAAGTTATGAATATCTTAGTAAGGAGTATAGTCATTTAAGTTTCTATAAAGAGCACTGATTTTTGATAAATTTCGTAAAAAAGATATATTTTATTGCATGGCTTCTTTTAGTTGTCTCTTCGTATTGATCACCGAGGCATATTGTCAACACAATTCATGGTAGAGCATAATGAAAACAATCATATCTTTCTTGAATTCTTTGTAAGTTTTTTTCATTATATTTCATGCAAAAAGTTATCAACAATCTCACGATTGCACGTCGAACACAAGTTTGGAACGGTTTTTGAGAAGTGGTTCACGATATCAGTGAAATGATTGATCCATAAGTCGGGTTTACAGAAGTCATGCTGCTAGACGTCAATTGTTTTGCTTTTCAGTGTACACCTGATATCCCTATATCGGAAGAAGAAAATATCTCTATGGATTAATGCTGCAATATATTTGGATTATGATAAATTTGGAGGGTTTTTTATACTGTCTATCAAAGTTCGAATTTACTGAAAACAAGTTATACACTGTTATTTTTAATTTTTTGATTTAATTTGTTTGGAGATTTAAATTCAGTCAAAATCCGTATGGTTTATCAATCTTAATTTTTCAAAGATTATAATAAATATTTTATTTATTCGGAAATTTTATCATCTTCATTGGTACATATTTTACACGACCGTTGACAGTTTTCCATCATAAAATTGGAAAACAATCCTTTACAGAATCCAACATTTTTCCAATGAATGCAGAAGCGTTTCCGATCAATGCATGTTTTTTGTGTAGAAAATACTTCTGTAGGATTTATTCTTGAATTGATTAGCTTTCTCCATGCAGATCCAAACGATTGTTTCAATCTGTGATTTTCAAATGTTAAGTTATATGTATATTCGATCAACGAAATTAAAAAGCAAATTCAATACGATTGGGGATGCAGGAATTGAATCTCGATAACATCTGGATGTGGTGACGGATAAAAATTTCGAATCATAATAGTACTTATATTCAAAGCTTCAAGTGAATCATGAAGACACGAAGAATTGTAAACTGACTGATAAGTTTTTGCAGAAACTCATGAAATTCGTTATGGGATATGTGGTTTTAATGAATTACTGGAAAATCTTGGTGAATGTATACTGTATGGAAGATTAGAAATTTGAATGAATGATGAAAAACGGCGAAATGTTCCGTTCGTTTTATCACAAGCTCACCTGTTTGACTTGCTCGTTGTTGTCTCTATTGTAGTTATTATTGCACTTTTAGTTGATAATAATGTTGTTGTTACTGTTTCGTTGCGTAACACTTCTACTGATTTGCAAAAATCGCATGATTTTGAGCAGAAGGCATGCATAAATGCATTCGAAATTGTACAGTGGCCATTTTGCATAAGTGTGAAACAGTCTGGCCGTTGGTCAACACATGGTTGAACTGAAATTTTATAAAGTGAACATGTTAAATTAACTGAAATATACAGTCAGCTGGTTCTCTTAGTATTTAGGAATACGATAAATCTAGATACACTAATGTAAAGAATTTCTAATGTATTTCGGTAATGTGTTAATTAACGCACGTGTAAGATTGCTGCACAGCTTGCAACTCTTCGGGCAATAATGTTTCATCCATCGTGGGTTACCTATGCACCATCCTGAATAGTAACAATGGAATGTCATGAAAAATTGAGTGTCGGGAACAGTATGCCGATTGACATGCGCAAAAAGGTGTTGGTTGTGGACCTATTGAAGAAAGCACAGCAATAGGGAAAAACCAGGACTATTCCAATTATTGTAGTACTATTACCGTAGCCTAAAATATTTTTAAAGACTGTGTCGTCTTCAGTGAGTGGAATTTTCAAATGATATACGCTTATAAATGACACTGAAGCGAGTGACTTTAGGAATTTATAATTTGCGGAATTACCATGAACAGCGAGTTCGTCACAATCCGAACGTATGTTTTTGCAGGAGTCAGTAATGATCAAATGTATGGATGCATTTGTGAGTTTCTGACTTTCATTAATTTTAGGTGACGGAGATATCGCTATTCTCTTTGTTCCAGTCACACCTGGAACTATTAAGACTGAAAATTTATCATTTCAGAAAAAATGAATTGAACTATTAATAAAATGTGTAGCTCTTTAATTTGAATTTTAAATTCTGTGCTAAAATTTTGATGTTTACAATCTTCATTCTAATGTTCCTATATTGTCGGAAAAATCCGAAAATTATAATTAATGTAAAATAAGAGTGGTGAAGTTCAAGAAGCGCGTAGTTTCAAAGGATCAATAAGCTGGCAAACATGTTTATCGCTAAAACAATAAACAGAAGGACAAACATGTTTCCCGCCGAAACGATAAACATATTTGCCACCAAAAGGGAACAGTTTACTAACAAAGGATAAAATGTTTCCCGCCGAAACGATAAACATATTTGCCACCAAAAGGGAACAGTTTACTAACAAAGGATAAAATGTTTCCCGCCGAAACGATAAACATGTTTACCATCAACAATAAAGGGTAAATATGTTCCCCGCTAAAACAATAAACACATTGCGATTGGTTCAGGAGGAAATATGTTCCCGCTGAAACGACAAACACATTTACCGCCAAAATGCTCCGGTTAACAGGTAAACAAAGCGAGGTTGACCAATAAGAGGCGAGAAATTGGAGATTAGGAAAGAAGGAGAAGCCCTGAAAGGATATATAAGGATCAGATTTTGGAGCAGGATGGATTTTCCAACAGGGATGTTTGCTACGAATTCTCAAGAACAGTCTTCTAAATCAGTTTCTAAAACGGAACGATACAGCGACGGTTTCTGCAACAAATCGACAATCTAGGATGAATATTCTTCTCTACTATCAACAACTATTTCTGTTACACTGATTAAAATTCAACTTTTCCAACAATAATCCAACTTTTCCAGCGATAATATGCCAAATTTCCTTCCATATTTCTCTAGCGCAGTTAAACTAACGTAGGAAAAGAAAAGGGTGAAA
The DNA here is from genome assembly GCA_002249935.1 of Onchocerca flexuosa. Taxonomy (NCBI): domain Eukaryota; kingdom Metazoa; phylum Nematoda; class Chromadorea; order Rhabditida; family Onchocercidae; genus Onchocerca; species Onchocerca flexuosa. The sequence goes on from KZ270031.1 coordinate 151,022, forward strand.
ATTTTGAAACATTTACGGAGTGGACAGTTGTAAAGCTCATTGATTTTGAATATATCGAGTGTACTGAAATGCAATCGTTGACCAATAGCAATGGGAATTTTCGGCACTAATGTTGGCTGACCATTGCCACTAAATGCTCGCGGTCCGTAATGCATAATAGAGTCGTAATCATAGTCAGCGCCAAGTGAATCGATTATACCGTGTTCGTATTTTTCAAATTGACCTGTGAATATGCCTAGCATTGGGGGAAAATGTTGAACCTTATAAACAAAAAATTCCAACAGATAAAGGAATGGTTAAAAGAGTGAAACTGGAACACGCATAAAGGAATGGTTAAAAGAATGAAACTGGAACACGCACTTGAGTGTCACTATATTTGTTACAACAGCAAATTTGAAGAAATACTGTTGGAGAAACTAACCCTGCATTCCAGGTTGTATATTTCCCCAAAGCACTGTTATGTGATTGTCCCGATCAGTTCTGGATTGTTCATGGAAAAATCCGACCGCGTGCATTAGTTCATGCATTATGATACCCTTTTGTATGCATCCCGTACCGAGCGATACCGTTTGTTTACCACCTAATAGTGTGAATCAGTAAACTAAGGAAATATCTTCAGAAGTAATAAAACTTGAGATATAAAAAGATCTTTTAAATTTAGTCGACGCATTGTACTTCAAAAGCATGATCGTAAACTGTATTTCAAGATCATATTGTATATCATGCGTGATAAAAAATGGATAAATAAGCGAGATATGAATATCGAAAACTATTAAAATTATCAATAAAAATGAAGGATATAGTTAATAAGAGAAATAAAAAGATGTCGTACCAGTTTTACCGACCATTGAATAGCATCCTCGATCGGGTACTATGTAAATATAATCATAATCCTCAACAGATCGAGGTACCCAGCGAATACATGTATGCTGCGTATATTCCTCCATTGCAGCTGCTATTACTGAACGACTGAAAATTATCACTTTAATATCACATTTCCGTTATTAATCATGGTTCTCAAGTGCTGCGAAAAATGTAGCACACAAGGAAAATGATCTTCAAAGCATTCTGAAATCCTTCCGGTAGATCCCAAATTACTTTGTATATCGATGATGTGTAGAAGTGTTTACTGCGGAATAGTGTGAGATCTCGTTAGTTTTACAAATTTTATAACTTCCAAATTTTATGAGAATTTTATTACAAATTTTATTTATTGCAAATTTACAGATTATTTGACTTTTTGCTACACCGTAATTTTTGCTGCTAATTAAAAATTAAGTGCAAGCAATTTTTCATAATATTCCCTTAAGTGCGAGTGATTTTCCACAAAATTTTCTAGTCATTAGTTTTAAAAGGTATTGGAGAGTATTACCTATATGGACTGTACTGATTGCTCATGGCATATGGTATTCGAGAATTAGGCCACAATTGGTGTCGATTTCGCACCGCATTATATAGTACATTGTTTTGTGGATATGTATCGTCGCTATTTACATTTGGATAAGTCTGAAGAAGTGATAACAAATCATAAAGTTAAGTGCAAAGAATGTGTAACGTATCATTTTGCTTTTATCATCTAATAAGCATTTGCATTTAGTCTATCAAAATCGAGGATACATGATGAAGTAACAACTCAGGAAGAATGTTATTTTAAATGAATATGTTTTTGAAGTTTTTGATTAAACTTTGGACAAAAAATAAAAGTGCTGAAAAAGCCATAAAAACCGAGTTAAGGATGCAGATATTTCCAAAAAAAGTTCGAAAATTGCAATATTAAAATCCAGCCAAAAATAAGCTTACGTTTGCCAATTCAAGAATATCACCCTCAGATATATCCATATCACCCTCAAATTTGCCACTGCTATAAAGTGCCCAGTCATCATTGTTTTGCCAATCATTATCACCAAGCTCTGAAGCCATTGCAAAATCGGACGGCATTAAGAATGTTTCAGAATCAGCTTTCCGGCGATCAAAATACTATAATTTAAATAAATACTCCAGTTTTTTTTTAAAACTGTTCATTATTATAACTGTAAAAATCATATGTTGAAGTTATAACTCTTCCAAATTCGCTAAATCAAAGCTTCATTTTTAAAGAAATAAATGGATCATGTGCACTATTAAATTTCGAAAATGGATAATACTTTTCATTCAAATGTTTTTTGTTTAATGGGGTTTGCGAATTCGATTTCATAGTGGCTAAAGCATTTATTTAGCCAACCTTTAAATCATGTAGATCGTTCATTGCAGCTACAGCTACGTATAAAATTGTCTCATATACAATCATACATAAATCAAATTTTAGAAAAATCATGCTCTATGCTGTGCTGCAAATATGATTAATATATTTCAGTAAAACATAGGTAACAATTTGTGTCGCAATGGTTGAAAATATTATTACGAAGAATAATATGAAAAAAATGCTTCGGACTCTCATAACTGTAACATTTTGTTCTAGAGAATGAAAATTCGCGTATTTTCTGTTGTTTGCCAATTACTAATTCAATTTCATGGCAACAATAATTACTATCACTGAAAAGCCTATAAAACTGTAGCAACTACCTTACATCACATCTCACATGCTTCTATTCTTATATGAGTGCTTACCGTAGCTATAAATCAGTTTATTCATTAGTTCGTCCAAAATTTCAAAAAATTCGAAAAATTTTATTATGATATATCAAACAAGAACCAGGAATAAAAATGAAATGAAAAGAGTGTGATATACTATTTCGTATAGTTAATTTGGTCGCTCATTTTTTAGACACTTTTAAAAGTGCTCTTAATTTTTAATTTTTAACTCTAAATTAAAAAATTACAAATATAAAAATTTAATTGAAATAAATACTGCTGAATTTCGATTTCTGCCTAAAAAATATTAAACTTCTCGATTCGCTTTTCTCAGTTTGCATAAAAAAAGAATTCTCTCAAACGATTTTAAGTAAATAGAGAATTTCAAGTAGTAGCAAAACTTATATAAGATCGAAGTAACCTTGAAGTAAAAAATTAAATTTTTTTGCTAATTATGAAATCTTATGCAATAGATGTTTTTTTTTCTATCTGCTTTGTATGAAAGTTTTTATAACTGATTCAACAAATGACTACAAATGGAGTCGCCAAAATTTAACTGGAACTTTGTAGGAATAGAAAAGGAATTGTTAGTAATACGAAGTCAAGGTGTTCGAAGAAATGGTTGCTGATCGAGGTAAATTACCAATGTCAACAACAACATAGATATTGGCTTGTTTTACATTTAAAGTAAACAAAATCATAGTTTAAGATGTGGGAAGCCTGTTAGTTTGAGTACAAAAACTCGTAATTTGTGTCGTGCAACAGGCAACATAAATCACTAAACATTCAGTTCCTATACAGATGAACTGCCCGCATTATAACTTTCCACACGAACGGCTAGAAAACTAGTTCCCACGCTTTCGTAAGCGTGTATCACAGCTTTTAACTTGCTATCGAATTTAAATTGAAAGTCTTACAATTTACAAACGAGCAAGCTAAACTCCAGAATTTAAACCAAACTTTCATAGTTGCAGAAATGAAATGAAATGGTGCAAGAATTCATGTGAGTCTACTTTAGCCGCAATCCTTAAACCAATACATCCTGTCGGAACAACCGAGATATTTTATAGGATATAAATATGACGAAATAATCAAAGGACTTCTGTATTAAAAATTATAGAAATATCTTGGTATAATTAAGCTATTGACCTTTGCGCTATAATTTGCATATTGTAAGTTGCACTGTGCCATGTAACATGGAATAAATTGCACTATGCTAGCATATTGTAAATTATGATTTGGTTGACAGTAAAAAATAAATTTCTTTTGTATTAAAGTTGATATACTAACCTTCTTCGCGATCTTAGTTAAAATGTAGTAAATAGTGCTAGGTTGGCATATAGTAAACAAACTCAAAGAATATGGACCAACAAAGCATCCAGTGTAAAACGGAATGATTGGAATGATAAGAACCATCAGGGCAAAGAGGAACTCGCATCGGCAATCAACGAGCATTATGCTTCATTTTTATTTTGACTCAATACTACTGATTATCTACATATCGTCGAATCCTCCGACTCCGATCAAACTCCAACAAAATCTCCCAACTATCAACAATAAAGAACCAATGTTCCCGTGATCTCATAAATAATTATCTTATAACATACCTCAAATAAATCAAGAATAAAAATCTTCCCAATTTCTTTTTACTCATCATATGTAATCAGACATGAAGTGAACTTTATATCACGTACGATTATACGGCTCGGAATCCCGTATAATCATGGCGGTATCGCACATACAATCTTGACAATAACTCAATTTTGATAAAACTATTTTCAATACTATGCATAACTACATCGATATCCCAGATTCTTTTAATTTTTTATGTTTAGGAGACCCGCGCAACAATATAAATCAAAAGTGACCATAAAATGTCTCTCACAGAAAACAAGTAAGGCTTATCCACTCAGATGTTCTTTTTTTCCCACTTACCTTACTTGAGTTCTGCAAATTACATGAAAAAAACGAAGTTCCTACACAATTAAAAATTATGAAAAACTTATCTATAAGCCTATTAAAGCCACAAAACACAAAATAATTTCAATTAGAAAATTATAAACTTGGAACTCCATACAAATGACACTATCACAATAGCATGGAACAGTTTGATACCACACAAGAAAAATAAATTATATAAGAATAAGTAACGTAAAGAACAACAACATAACAATTCTGCTACTTTCGAAATTAACAAGGTCGAACCCGAATGATTCTCAATTCCGATAACTGCAGACAGTTAAATTCTCATTAATGTAAAACAACTGTTCAGATGATCATACAGATAAAACAAACGTAAAACTGGTAGATACTTTTTTCTAACAGCAGTAGCAAAAACGTAATTTGATTCCAACCAAAATAAAATCATTCCTTATTGTAGATGAGCAAATACCGAACACATCAGTTAAGCACTAACTGGAAGTTTTAAAAAACTAATCTTAAAAGTTGATTTTTCGAAGTACTAAGGAAGTACAATAAAACAGAAATTTTCAATTACAAATTTTATGCTTTTAACTGATCCATCCATCGATAAACAATTTGCTCCTATATTTACAGCTTATTGCAAAATTATGCAACAAAAGTTTCTTTCGTGCTCATATTTTTATTGTCATACAACCCATTTTTAGAAACTTTCAGTGACATTAATGATGAAGTAGACTGTGACAGTTAAGTGAAATTTATTTGCTTTTTTTCAATGGAGTCTCCTGATCATATTTCGCCTTACTCTTGTACCAAAGTATAAACGGAATTATTGTTGATGGTGCGACTAACATCAAAAACACCAACCATACACCTACTTTTGCCGAAAACTTCCGATCATAATCTTTTTGTCGATAAATATATCCTGAAGATATTCTTTAATATTAAAGAATTTTTTTTGTACCAATTTTACTGCATTTTTCCGCAATGTACATACTTATTCTAGTATTTTAATCCCACTTTATTGGTGTTGCTCTAGTGCTAAGTGTTCTACTACAGAAGCGAGTGCAAATACAATTTTTGCGGTGTCTCAAAACATAAACTACAGTTCTACTAAGGATTTCAACTTTGAAATATTCTTCATCAAATGAAAACAAAAAGACCTTCGCCTGGGGCAGTTGTATAGCTGATGCGCACCTCCTTCGCATCTTCAGTTGGATAGTAAGTTATCTGAGCGGATGAATAGTTAAATGCACCAACAGCTCGTGGACGCACCACAACTGAATGTGAAACATTACTACCGGGACCTATTCTTTCCCAACGTACCTGGAATTAAAAAAACACGCAAGTTTTTTTCACAAATCAGTTAACTTTCCGTAAAATAATATGCTAACTAAAATCAATAAAAATATCTGTCAATCAGAAAAAATCCAGTACAGAATCAAATTACCTGTAATAGGCCTCGTATAACATCAAAAGCTTGCGTGGGAAAACCATCTCGATCATCTAATGCTACACGTAGTGCAGCCTGAAAAATTTTTCTGGCAAATATACTATCTCTCATTTGCTTCTGCCAATTCTATTTATTAGATTAATCTAAATTTAACAACCTGAATTTCACAAAGCAAAATAAATGAGCGCAGAACAATGAAAATGTAAACTTGATTTTTTGATCCATTTCTTTTGGAACTGATTAATTAGTACTAAAATATACTTAGTATAACACTAAGTATTACGCAGTGGATGCATGTCTAATGAACGCAGTTATTATAACATCCAATACCACTTACCCTATCACCGACGTTATAAAGGCGATAATCAATAACATAATCCATTCCTTCAACTGCATATTGTGACAGAGTAAATTTTGATGCAACAATATGTGCTGAATCATTTATATCTGCATCTTCCCCATATACAATAGCTACAATAGTTACACATAATATTAAAAATATCGGCAATTTCCACCTCATCTGAAAGCAGAGAAAGTTATCAAAACAAACCGAAGATTGGTATGTAATTCGTACAAATTTCGCTTTTTTTTTTTTTTTTTTTACCATCTCAGGATGTAGAACGTAAATGCAGGCTTGTTATATCATTCCAAAGCATTTGCAGAAATAATTCATTCAAATTTGGAAGTTTTGAAGTGAACATATTTCCCAAAGCTTCAAATGAGCCAACCGGACAATGCCCCAGATATTGTTGGAGGGTTAATGTCGAACAGTGTGGACATCCGTAGTTTGATTACGGAATGACTCGTTACCGCTATTGTAAACCTGATTCCAGAGGGAAAAAGACCATATCGTTCAACACTGAACTGTAAGAAGTGCTGCGCTAAGCAGCTAATGGTTTTCTTCTTATTCAACATCCCAACACTATCCATTCCTCGTATCTAGCATTTATACAATTTCGCCTTTCTCCAACTTTCCGCCAACTACGCTCTATTTATGATGCATGTGGCGAAATTCAGAGCTGCACGAGCTGCAACCGCGCTGTGCAATACGATGACCCGAAGTAGCGTTATGCAGAAGTTTGATGTTATTCCTGGATGGGAATTGTCCCGACCATTTCTATCCGGAATGTCGTGAGCTATCTGGATTAAAAAGCGTTGTCGACCTGAACCTGAGGTTGGTCCAAATCATTACGTGCGGATTGACGAACCTTATTTGGTTTGATGAGAATTGAAAACTAGAATGGTATGTAAGTACATGCATTTGTGTGGATGAATTAATAAAGCCAAATTATACTGTTAGTGCTCACAGAATAACTGAAATGAAAGAGGATGCAGGTAGTAGAGAAAATCAACAAAACTAATGATGAGATGAGAATAATGAGGTAGAAACTTTGCTGCGAAGCTAATTATTAACAGTGGAAAATAAATCAAGTCTATACACTAGTGATCGACAAAGACATCATTAATTCCACTCATTACCTCCACATGAAATGAGGAAGGAGATATAACACAGTAATGAGTAGGCGTTTGACAAGACTCATGCCGTAGATGCAAAGATATGTTACCGTTGACAAAAAAAGTATTTCTGAAATAAGGAATGGAATGAAGATTGATAAATGAAAGGGTAATTTCGATTGCTCCTGGAGATTTTTTTCATGAAAAAATAAATTTACAATTTATGCCATAAGATACTTTAGTTGCAATAAAATCTCAATTTTAAATAGCATTTACTCATATTTTGCTTTCTTTTATTTATTTTCACTTTAAACTTCCTTGCAATGTTTTGTTCTGCATCACTTTAACCACTATTCTCGAAGAACCCTCGCACAATATTGCAGTCGGACTAGTGAAGTACTATTGATAGATTAAACAATCGACATCAACAAGAGAGTGCCGTGCATAACCATACACTTTCAAAATGGGATACAATTAAATGATCTGTTCCAGACACAATTTCACATTGACGCAAATCTTCATAAAATGAGTCTTCCAGAGTAGAGTCATGATAATGAAGTATGTTAATAATGATTTTTCAAGTCACTCTGATAAAAGAATACTTTTGATGTACAACTTCCTGAATTCCTTCAAAAAATGATCTAGGATTTATAAATTTTGACAACTGCAACATTTTCATGAAACCTTTTTCGGATGTAATGACAACAAATGTCTGAAGACTATTACTTTTTCATATCAGATTATACGGAAATCTATTGAAATATACCGGTGCAAAAAAAAAAAATTATATCAATGTAACACATTACACTAATATTTATCGAAATTCACTTTCCATTTTCTTAATACAGGATCTGGAAGCATCTTTTGATATAACCATAAAAATCTAATCGTTCAGTTGTTAAATATATTGAATACAAACAGTAATTAACAAGATGCTATTGAATTTTTGATCATCTTTGTCTAAAAAAGCTAAAATAGAAGATATTTTCAAAATAATTAAAAAATTAGAATAGCTATGATGTTTGTCAGTTTTTTGGAGCAATATCTTAAGTGCTATCTTTGTGATGCTTCGCCATGTTCATTAGCTTTTTGTCAACATAAGTTGCTGGAACAATGTAACCAGCAAATGAACGACGTCCAATAGCTTCGCCAACAAAAAACCAACAAATTATTTCTACTGCAACACATGTTCGCACCAGCGTATCCTATAAAAAGAATGAGTCTGTTTATCGCATACAATAACCAAAATTTTCCTCAACCAAGTAGTTTCATTTCCAGTTTCTTCTTGAATGGAAGAAAAATCTATTTATTATATAAAAATACGGCACTGAAATAGTGCATCTCGATAATAGCTTGGAATTCCATGTAATTTCAACTGAGACAATAACTGATAAAATATGATAATCAGTAAAATTGTTATACTGCACAAATGGCGCTTCAGAATATGTCATGTAAAGTTCTCGTACTTGTTAAAATCATAGAGGCAATCCATTTTTGATATTTTACTGCCAAAATTTAGTTTATCTCGTTATCGTGAACAAGTTTGATTCCACCAAAAAATAATATGAAGGAAACAAATATTAATCTACCATAATAGTCCACTGGGTGTATGATCTGCCTACAATGGCATCCATCATTTGCTTGAAATCCTTCTTGATAGCTGGCCAGTCATCCAATGTTGGTGGTTTTAGTTCTTTATGCCAACAATCTTTCCACAAAGCTTTTCGTCGAGGAAGCTTAAAAAGACAAAGACTTTGTAAGAATATTAAAATTTCAGGGATTCTACAAAAGTCCTCAAAAAAATAGCAAGCATTTGACCCCAAGGCCGTGCTATGAAAGTCCTAGCAATCTGTGATGTTGAGATCATGAGATCATACAACTTATAAAATTTCTCGTCTTTTTCGTACAGACAAAAGCTGATGACCTTCACTTCGCATTGACATCACTAATCGATTAAACTATTACTAATTACCTGAGTTAACTGATAGCGATACATATGACCTGCAGCATTTGCCAATTTTTCGAAGAGGCCTATTTGCTTTGACATGCCTGAAAAAAGGGCCTGTTTGCTCTGACATGCCCTGCTATTGCTAAGTCAAACAACAGTTAAAGCTAAACAAAACGCTGGAATAGATGCTAAAAGCACTAAACAGGCGTCTATCCGAGTTTTGCATGACTGACTCAAGTAAATTTATAATGCTCAAGTTATCAAGCAATCTAAGCTTAAATAAATCCCGATTTCCTTCCACCACTGCAACCATTTTTCAAACAGCACATATTACAACATGAATAAGCAGACCGTTCTATATCACATATTACTGCGAATCGTGAAAAATACTTTTCAGGATAAATTCAAGAATCGGTCAGCAATGACACTGACTTTACAAAAAAAAAAGTTCTAAAATAGGAGCTCACGCTGCTACGAAGAGAAAATTGTATTGTTCAGCAATTATAAATCGATATCCAATTTGAAATGGTAACATGTTAAAAAGTATTTTAGTGCAGAAAAAAAGAGGTGGTTTAAACAGTCCCAGTCGTTGGAAGTAAAGATCATAAAGTTATTTAGAAGTAAAGATTAATAAAGTATACCATTCGAAGTCAGCTCAGCTCTATTCTTCTATTCTTGTCTTCTCCCTGCGTCCACCCCGATAACCCCTATGTAACAATTTGAAGCGGTATTATCAATCTGCTGTACTTCAAATCTGTATAACACTCGTATGAACAGGGTCGTATCCGAATAATCCAGCCTAAAATTCAGACAAGACCAGACTGGAAGCAGTGAAGACGATGCTTGAGGGGAGAGTACTTAAGAGACGGTTGGATGTTGTTGCTTGTGTGATGAGTTTGAATGGATAGACTAAATGCATTCGTCGATTTAGCTCCCTAAATGTGGCTATTATGAGTGTGGATGGGACCACTGCCTTGAAGAGTTTAAATAACATTTACAACAGCATCCACAATTTCATCGCCTTGTAAGTTTGTTTTTCTGATTTATTTCTCACATTCGTTGAATGGAATTGGTTTGATGGTTTCACCCTAGGGATGTTTTAGGATTTCTAGTCATTCATATCCAGCTCGTGGTGAAGTGTGGATTTATTTTAACTGTTCATTTTGAGTACTTTTGTTTTACTGTTCAGAGCATTAAAATCCAGTGACTACTCTCGCTATCTTCTGTCGTAATGTCTTAATCGAAGTTTCGATATAAATTGATTACGATTACGTTACAGAGCTGAAAAGGGAAACGGTTCGGATATTGCATTAAAGCTACGATACATAGAAGCATCACTGGAACAGTTCAAAGAATCCGTTGATTCTGCTTCTGATATAACTGGGTATGATACAAATGTTGTTGTATGGTGACATAGATATTTATTCATATCGTATATTTTTTGTTTGAAATAATGCCATTTGCATCAAAAATAGATGCGAATATTAGGGATTTTTTTCTTGAAATTCCTTTATATTATAACTTCTAAGTAAAGATATTTGAATGGGAAGAAAAGTACGAAATTCTTCTTTTCAGGAACGAAAATCATCAGCGTGCAAAAATAGCTGATTTGAATCGGCGGATTGCACTGAAAGACAATTTGATCAATTCGTTTCGTAATGGAAAGCGCTCATTCAGCACATCATAATGACCTTGTATTGTTTTTTCCTTTCTGCAGTTGCATTGGAAGATTTCTGGTTCATTTCTTTATTTTTGCTCCCAACTTTTTAAACTTATGTATTTCAGAATCTTTCTTCAAACAATCGAAATGCCCTTCCCATTCATTGTATGCAGTGTAACTGCGCTATATTGTCTCCCAATGTTGCATCCTTTGTGGATGCCAAGCCATTTTCTCTACCATTTTGTCGACAGGCGAAAGACAGTACTTCGATAAGCGCAGAAGTCATCAATTCATGGTTTATTTTTCGTTAAAGCATATTTCGCTAATATTTCTTTAAATGAGTTATGGAAAGAAAAGATTTGTCATTTAGAATCAGATTAATATCCAGATCATCAGAACAGAGATTATTCATTATCATTATCGATACTTAGAAATATTTGCAGCAATCTCAGAAATTTTAGAATGACATTTTTTCTCTTGATAATCCTTATCAGAAAGTGGATTAAAGAAATTTGTAAATGAGACCAGTAAACAATATGTTTTCGTTAAGCTGCGATAGAGAATATGTCGCACTAATGCCTGCATAATACTGGTATTCATCATCCTTGCAGACTTCGTAAATAAGAGATGTCGCACTTAGTGATTTTACATATGTTGTTGTAGGTGGCAAGTAGAAAGAATGTTCGATTTTGAAAATATCGGTTTTACGCATGCTCGCGATGGTGTCAAATATTTAATATGCGCAAATTGTGATGATGGTCCTGTAGGGTATCTGTGTCCAGTGACTAAAGCGCATTTTGTTGCTGTTTGTCGTGTCAAACAGGAATAATTCGGTAATGTTCTGAAGAGCTAGTGATTCCCTTTCTTCCTATTTTCTCTTGATTATCTAGAACAACATTCAATCTTGATTGGCGGTGTTGTTTTAATAACCCCAGCTTGGTTCTGCTTTTTCGCTTTGATAGATTTTGATATTTTGATTCATTTAAAATCGATCTTTTCTTTTTTTTCTTTCTTTTTTTTTTTTTTTTTTTTTTTTTTTTGGAGTCATACCTATCTTTGATTGTCGAAACCTTGAGAATAGCATTGGAGATGTTGATCTCAAAAAAAAAAAAAGAAACAAAAAGAAAAAAAGGAAAAAATTATTAATAAATTGTTTTTATATACAGGGCAGTGGAGTTTGGTATGATGAGCTGTCTAGTTACATTAAAAGTTCTGTCTCTGATGTCGCCAAAATATGAATATTAACATTGTGCATTATTTTTCAGTCCATTAGTACTGCAGACTACTTGTTCGATATGAAATAACATGATTTGAGAGGCTAAGCCTCATTTTATCTTCAACACAGCATCATATTATTTTATTCTTTTGTATCCATAACAAGAAATAGAACCTTCAGATAAGCTGTCGTTGAAAATTGGAAAAATATAATTAGCAAATTTGTTGAAATAAAGGAACATTTGGTATTGCAAGATAAACATTTGGAGTAATTTTTGATTTTACACTTTCCCGGAGCTTACCATATTTATATTGTGAATTCCAAATGTGAGTAACTGTATTACACTATAAATTTCAAGAAATTGATATTTATGCTCTTCAAAAAAATTAAAATATGACGTTTTCATGAGTGGTTCATGTTTTATTGTGTATTTTGATATGTTTTTAATATAAAGGTTTTATATACATACATATCTTGTTTATCAATTTATGATTCCTTCTGCATCGGTATATTTTTCTTGCTTTACTGTTGAAATTATATTGAATTTGCTTTCCGAATTTTCCCAAGAGACTAATGATTAACTTTTTTTTATTGCTAAAAATCTTCATTTAATGTATTGTTTTAATGTTTTATTCATTCATGTTTACTTAATGGAAGTTTGCAGGAAGTGTGCTGACGAAATTGTTTAGGATGACAACAGAACAGGGACAAACAAATGTAATTTTTTTCGTACTATACATCGCGAACATAAAATGTTAATCGTTATTGTTACTCGCATGCCATATTGTGCTTGTATTTTTTGCATTTTCTTTGTTCTTTGTTTGTTTTCGAAATTAGCAGTTTTAACTTATTAGTTATTGGCCACTTTATTAGTCCATAAGTTACGTTTACAGGTTTTGAGCACAGGTGTGGAAGAGCCATTGGATTTAATTCGATTGAGTTTAGATGAACGGATTTATGTGAAAATGCGCAACGATCGTGAGGTCTGCAGTATTTCGGTTTTGTTTTTAAGCAGTAGCTTTATAGAAGCATTTAGAAGCTGGTTTTCTGGAGACTTTGGTTGCATGACATAGAACTAGTATTAAAAAGTAGCTCTTATCTCGTACTAAATTTTTGAGACCATTTATTGAATTGATAATGGTTTTTCGTGAATTTATTGCTTATAGTTATGATTTTGCTGCGTTTTTGAACAATGTGAGTCCTTTTCTGGTGGCTTTTCCGCCTATAATTGATTGCAGAGAAAAATAGAAACTTTGAAAGTGAGAAATTTTAAAATTAGATTTAACAGCACAAACTTTTGTTATTTTAATCTGTCGGTAGTAATTATTGCAATGGTGCTTTGTGATTTCAAGAAATACTTGGAATTTCCAGGTCCGAGGTCGTTTGCATGCGTTTGATCAACATTTAAATATGATATTGTCACAAGTGGAAGAGACAGTAACCACCATTGAACTGGACGAGGAAAATTTTGAAGAAATGCATAAGCAGACGAAACGACAGATACCGATGTTGTTTGTTCGAGGTGATGCCATTATACTTGTTGCTCCACCTCTGAGACATACATAATTTCTTTTTGATTTCCTTCCCATGTTCCTAATTTGATTATTTAATTTTCTCCAGTTAAAGTTGGTTTAGGATGATTTTACATAATTCCTGAAACCCTCTGGAAATTCAGGCTTCCTGATTGTCTCATACTACTTTTTTCACACTTCCTTTTGATCAGATTCCATACCTGCAAATTTTTCCATATCGCTTCATTTGGGAAATTACTTTGTTTATCACTTATAACTTTCCTTTTTCAGTCTATCTATGATTGGACATTTTCCCTCTCTATGATAATTTTACTAAATATGATTCATTTACGGCTTCCTGTTATCTTTTTGTGGCATCTATTTTAGATCCATTTTCCTGTTTTATGTACTACTTATTGTTCTGTGGAGTGTGTATTAGGAAATCTCGGACAGAAAATGAAATGACATGAAATCTCTTGCATCTCTTCTTACTGTGTGCATTTATAAATTTATTAGTTTCACATAGGTCTCAATCTCTTACCATGAACAAGTTTTTGTACTTCTTTGTTTATGTTTATTTGAAATCAGTGCCAGTCGTTGGTCATATAACATCTGGAAAGAGACTACAACTACATGGGAAGTAACAGCGGATCAGCAGTATTTGAGTTTTTCTTTCTAATTAAAGAAATTGCTATTTAGTATTAATGTTGTCATTGTCACTTTCCCTGCAAGGAATTACCGCATTCGTGCTGACTTAGGTTTGCATTGTCCTCAAAAAAGAAATAAATTAATATGCAAAATTTGAAATTATATATACATCGGGGACGGTAATATTCTATGAAGTAACTATAATCAATTTTCTAGAAAAGGCTTGATCGTGGCATTTAGTTCTTTGTGGCTAATATAATTTTAAATGAATCCCTTGCAGATTGATCGGTGAGAGCTCTTTATCTCGCAGTAAATGGTAGAATAGATCATTGAGTGAATGGAAAGTGAAATTGAGATGACTAATTGCGTTTCAAATAACTGGTTCAGGTCATTTTGAAATTTGTTACTTTTTGTGGGCGGTTTTTCATCCAACCATATAATTTGACCTGAATAATGGTATGCATTCTGTATTTTAAATTCTAATAAATTTCTATATTCGGAAATATTGCTATTTTTTCGCTTGTATCAGCTAAGCAAATAATCAGGAAGTGCATAATATTCTTTGATTTAAAAATTGATAAGAAGCTAGAGACATGGTGGTCCTTTCAGAATTCTCTTTTTTATTTTAAAAACCTATCGGAAAAAGTCAAAAATTACAGTTCTATCGATGGATAGAGGAGAACAAAGAGAAAAGGTAAATTTGAGACAAGCGCAACTGTGGAAAACTTTCCTTTAAATGATTCTATCGATCACGAGTTTCAAAAAAAATACAAACGTTCAAATTTTTTCTTTTTTCTTTTTTTTTTAGCGTGCAAGATTGGTGACTGGAATGGAGGGTAGCGACAAGTTGTATGGAGTTATGACGTGTGAGAGAGATGATGCCCGATTTGGGACAGATTCTGGAAATAATTGCCTTTCATCGCTAAATAAAATCATATCTGATCTCTGTGTGCGCAATAATAATAATAATAATAATAATAATAATAATAAT